>LBNU01026660.1:84887-104763 GCA_014162995.1 Artemisia annua | reverse complement strand
CTTCAACTGCGCCACGTCAGGCTTCAAGTAGAAGTCCAGCTGCTGATCCGCATCATCCTGCAGATGCCTTGGGAGAGTGAGCCCCGCCATTATCACATTGATGGGCTGATCCTGATCACGCTCCAAACGCGCGATGTGGGGAAGCTCGAGCTTCTTTAGCCCCTCCATGGCAGCAAGGAGCTCAGCAGGGGCACTCACCTTGTACCCAGGAACCTCCGCGAGCGGCACAGTCAGCAACTTGGCCTCAGCAAGCTTGTTTGTGGCCAAGGTCTGGTCGTGGGCAACAGCGCAATCCACCACCTTTCCGAAGGCCGTGGTGACCTCCGGATGCTCCAACGTACACATGGCAGCCAGGCGCAGCCCATGGCCGATCAACCACCTACGAAATAACACAAGTGTTAGTAGGAAAGAAAGTAAAAATATATACAAGTTATAAAGAGAAGCAAAGAAGAATTTACCTGCGCTCAGCCACGGTCTGAACCATATGTGGGTATAGCTCCTTATCATATTCGATGCTGAGCTTACGGAGCTTCTCTTCTTGCATCTTCAGCGCAAGCTCCACCCGGCTACGAAACTCNAAATATATACAAGTTATAAAGAGAAGCAAAGAAGCATTTACCTGCGCTCAGCCACGGTCTGAACCATATGTGGGTATAGCTCCTTATCATATTCGATGCTGAGCTTACGGAGCTTCTCTTCTTGCATCTTCAGCGCAAGCTCCACCCGGCTACGAAACTCCTCAATGTTGGCGAAGTGCTTGCTTCTATTCTGTTGCAAGTACTTCAGCGCCCATAAAGAGTTAACCCTTTGATGGTCTGCAGCAGCACGCTCCTGCTCCAACTCAGCCATCACCGATAGCTTCCCCTCAGCCAGTCTTTGCGCAGACACCTCTGCGCGCTCCAGTTTAGCCTTGGAGCTCAGCTGCTCAGCTTTAGAGCTTGCTAACTCAGCCTGCACAGCTGCTAACTGCGCCTTCAGACTGGTAATCTCTTCCTCAAACTGGGAGGAACGGCTACTTTCACCAGCATAGCCCGCCCTGGCTTGCGCTACCAGCTCGGACTGGCGCGCAGTGAGGGAGGCCAGCTCCTCCATCACAGAGTCAAACGACCTTGACTCCTCTCCAATATCCCTTGGTGAATGCGCCCCATCCAGAAAGGGACTCACCTTGGGTGACGCACTTCCATCTAGTGCGCCAGTGTCCTCCACATGCTGTTCACTGCACAAAGGATTAAGAAGAAGTATTAGCGTATGAAAACAGTCAAGCATACACAAAATCCTAAGGGATTGCTAAAAAATACTTTCATGCGGGGAGGAGATGAGGACACGTCCTTCTCATTCTCAGTCATGGATGCGTCTCCTCCAGACTTCTCAACATCCAAACTGCAGAAACGAAAAGACAAGGTTAGGAATAACCTACGGAATTATCAGAATCAAAAGATAAGACAAAATACTTACTCCTTCTGCACCTCAGTAAAAGATGGACCTTCCTCAGCCTCAGACCGCGGCTTCTTGGAAGATCCCTCAGACAGCTGGAGGCCCTCCTCCATTTCTTCGTCAGACTCCTCCAAGTTGATATGCGCTATGGGAGGAGGCTGCGCAGTGTCAGGTCCCTGCTGCACAGGAGGAGCCACCTCCTGCACCGGTGTGGCTACCACCACAGTAGGGGAGCCCTCAGGCTTTGGAACAACCAAGTCTACGACGTGCCCTTCCGTCGCCTGCAATATGGGCGTCTCACCCTCCCTCAGGGGATGAACTCCCACCGTCACGGAGCGCGGCATCTCCAGATTGACAACACCAAAAAGATCCATCTCTGCGCACAAACAAAGAGAAACAGGTTACATAAAATATGTAAAACGAAGAAAAGCTTACGCTACTAACGACAGAAAGAAGGCAGGAAGAGCACCCACCCGCACCATCCGCATCCAAGAATGTGGGAACCTCTGTCTCAGGCTCGAAGTAGTTGCGACTGATGCCCATGTGCACCAGGAACTCTTCCGGATATGGTCTGATGTGGATGCGGTTCTCATTAATGATAGCCGCATGGTCTGCGTTATACCACGTTTTGGGGGGGGGGGCGCTCATCCTTGGGCAGAGTGGCGCGGGTATGAAACAGAAAGTTGGATGGAAAGACGGCGGCGTCAATCCAAAAGAATTTCTCCCTCCAATCCCTAAGCTTATCTACCTTCTTCACATAGCATTGTAACTCGCCTATGCGCTTAGAGAAGGTAACCCACCCATTTAACCACAACGTGCGATAGAACGCGCGAAATAAGTGGAAGGTAGGGGGAATCGCTAACAAGCGACAGTTAACCTCAAAATTGGCAATCTTCCCAGCGCCAATACAATGCAACTGGGAGATGTGGAGCTCGTAATAATTGAGTATATCACTCAAAAGCACGGATATGGGTATGCGCTGGTTCGACCACTCGAAAAAGCGCGTATATAACCCTACCTTCCCTACGGGGAAGTCCGCGATGGTGTCATTTGAACCTGGCACCTCTGGGTGCAGGTCTAAAGGGATAAAATAATCCGAGGTGAACTGCGTCAGTTCATCCTCGGTTATGTAGCAGTGCAATCATGAAGTTGAAGAACCATTTTGTGTTTAAGAATGGGCGCACGCGCTAATTACCTAGCGTATAGAAACTAATTGCAGAGGAGATTTAGAAGTTTTTAAAATGGAGATAATTCGCTTTTACTGTGATAATCACAGTAAAAATGGAGGATGGTTATATAGTTTCTCACCCGCCACAGATGACTGACACGTGTACTCCACTAACTAGAATCGTGTGGCTAGGAAGTGAAACGGTACGGGACACGTGGATAGCCTTTCCACTTCCCAAGGTACCTAAATTGCACTTTTTTGGACTAGATACATCCAACGTGTGTTTTGGCGGTTTAGTTTCGAATTCTTCCCGCGTACGCGTTGGGAATAACTTTGACACGGCTTTAGTCTAGCATCCGCAGGTTTTACCCTGCGCACACTAGACTGGGGGTACATGATGACGTATAGTCCACACTCGGGTCACGAACCCGATTAGTAAACAATACTAATGTTTAAGCCCACCACGTGTGGGCCGCCTTAACAATAAATGGACTACCATTTTGACGGTTTGGACCCACGAGGCCCAAGCCAAATAATTATTTATAGAATTAATAAGGATATCTCCTAATTATGGAGTGTATATCAAATACCCGCTATACGCGGGACATATCGAAGAGTAAGGAGCACGAAACCTTATCGGTTACGTGTGTATAAATAGGGCATCATAGCTCTCGTCCAAGGTACGACTTACAAACCCTAAACTCTTCACGACCCTAAATTCGATTACTTACTCTCACGCCGGAGGATAATCGGGGGAGACAATCCCTCGATAAGCCTAACGGTGTTTGTTGCTTTCTTAGTGCGCAGGTCCCCAAGCATTATCATCTAATAGATACGAGAATAGGAACCCAAACAAGGAACGCCCAACTTTTGTATCAACAGTGATCAACTTTATGCAGCAAATCTAGTTTTTTTTATGCACACGTAAAACTTTCTTCCCTTAACAATTTTGGAAATTATAGGTATACAGACCACTTACTTATACGTTCTTGATGGTTTTTCGACAACTGGTTCTTCTTAATATCCGAACATGATGGTTGCGAAGTTGATGTTATCTTTATATAATTATATCCTACTATAGGTTTTGTTTATTGTTAAAAAACTTAAAACGGAATACGATGTCAAGTATGCTGGAATAAGCAATGAAAAAAAAAAAAAAAAAAATACTATACTTGCATGTTGCCAAGTTGCATAGGAGTTGGACAAAAAAAAAGGTGGTAGATCTTGGAATCCATGACCAAAGTCAAAGATGAGCTAAATATGAAAGTATGCTAGCAAGTTTCGATGGTGTCTATCAATACACTTCAACAGTTCATGTAGTTGCAATTTCATCAAGTGTTCGTTTCAAGAGTTCAAGTAGTTGCAATTTCATCAAGTGTTCGCATTCCAGTGTTAAGATATTCAAATTGTTCAAGATTTAAGCTTAGAAGTCAATGTTTGTAATGTTCATCTCCAGTCAATGTTTGTAAACGTGGGATATTATCAAGACGGATCTTATTGGGGCTGTCACGTGGTTTTGGGAGTTTATGGAGATTACAAGGGGTTGCAACGCCTCTTTTATCACCATAATTCCTAAAGTGAAAGACCCGATCGGTTTGGGAGATTTTCGTCCCATTAGTCTTATTGGATGTTATTATAAAATTATTACTAAAATTTTGGCAGAAAGGGTTAAGCGTGTGGTGGGGCACGTGGTCGGAGAAGCGCAAAATGCTTTTATAAAAGGTCGGTACATTTTAGACGGGGTTATCATAGCAAATGAGACTATGACATATCTTAAACAAAAGAAGAAGCAAAGTTTAATTTTCAAAGTTGACTTCGAGAAGGCATATGATAGTATTAATTGGAGTTTTCTATTGAATATCATGAATAGGATGGGATTCGGAAATAAATGGTGCAAATGGGTAGAAGCGTGCCTCAAATCTTCTTCAACATCTATTTTAATTAATGGTTCACCGTCGGAGGAGTTTGGGATTGAGAGAGGTGTAAGACAAGGTGACCCGCTTGCACCTTTTCTTTTCATTTTGGCGGCGGAGGGGTTAAATGCGATCGTGAGCGAAGCGGTGGAAAAAGGCATTTTTAGAGGAGTTAGGATCGGGAGGGATCACGTTACGGTTTCTCATTTACAATATGCGGACGATACCATTTTCTTCGGGGAGTGGAACAAAGAGAATGCTAGAGCTCTCATGTGTATGCTTAGATGTTTTGAAGAGGTATCGGGGTTACGGGTGAATTATCTCAAAAGCAAATTATATGGTTTGGGTGTCAGTGATGAGGAATTAGGAAGTATGGCTAATTGGATGGGATGTGAGATCGGGGAATTTCCCTTCACATACTTAGGCTTACCTATTGGTGAAAACATGAATCGGGTGAATGCATGGAAACCAGTCGTGGACAAGTTCAAGAATCGGTTGGCCGATTGGAAAGCAAAAACCATGTCGTTCGGGGGTCGTTTAACATTGGGATAAATGGAGGTGGACGTTAGATGAAGACGGCGAATTCAAAGTCAAGACGCTTACGAGTTTGATCGAAGAGAAGATTCTACAAGGAGATAGTGGTGGCTACGAAACGCTTTGGAATAATTTAGTACCTAAGAAGATCAATATTTTCGTATGGAGAGCGCGCAAAGGAAGACTCCCGGTTCGGGTGGAACTTGATAGAAGAGGCATTGATTTGGACTCGGTTCTTTGTGGTTTGTGTAACGATAGTGTGGAATCATGCGCTCATTGTTTAGTCACTTGTGATTTTGCAATGAGTGTGTGGTCCAAAATATTTAATTGGTGGAAGGTGGGGATTGCCAACATTTTTACTATTGATGATATTTTATCTCATAGTGGAAACGTTAATATTCCTACCTCCCTATCGTATATTTGGCAAGCGGTAATTTGGACTTCCGGTTATTTTATTTGGAAGGAGAGAAATGCTCGTGTGTTTGGCAACAAAGTTTCAAGTGTTAATAAGATTTTTCAAGATATCCAACTCAAAAGCTTCGAATGGTTAGTTAGAAGATCAAAGATGTATAAGGCATTAGATTGGCAACAATGGCTTCGAGACCCTCGGAACAGCCGTCTACAGTAAATGTGGTTTTGGTTCGAACAGGTTCAATAATTCGGGTTTGCAATCTGTTCGTGTGATTAGTTTCAGACAGTGGGAATTCAGCTTATCAGATGGGCTCTTTGGTGACAGTTAATTTTTGTTTGGATATACTACTGACCTGATATCTTGTATTCCCTTATCTATTGATTTCTGATATTGAATATGGGTAATTTGGGTTCTAATTTACAATGTGGCTGGGTGTGAAAGATTAGTATCATTGAGGTGCACATGGCTCATGTCCTTAAATTCCAAGCATGTGCTTCATTCCTTGCTGTGTGTTGTCGTTTGTCAATCCCCACTTGGATTGGGGTATGTGTTTGGGGGATATTGTCTTTGTGTTCCCTTGATGCATTAGTTGTTTTGTTGTCTGCAGTTCATGTGGCCTTGGTTTATGTCGCCTGCAGTTCAGTCAGTTTGGTTTAATTGCTTGGTCTGAGGTGTACATTTTTGTGAGGCCTTTTTCTGGATGATGTTTCTATGTTCAGCACGTGTTTTGCTGCAATGGTTACAATTAGCACAGTTTGGTGGTTTGATGGACCTGCAAATGGCAACAAGTAAAGTATATATCTGCAATAACGGTGTGGCCAGGTTCTATTTTTAATGGCTCCAGTTCAGTAGATATCTGCAGCTCAGTTCAATATGTGGTTCATTCATAACAGTGTGGTCAGGTTCTATTTTAATGGCTCCAATTCTGTCAACAGTTATATATTCATGTTTGGGTCATGGGGTATAGTAGGGTCTTAAGGCTTGTGCTTAGTTTAATGGTTGTGTCCATTCTTTTGCATAAGTCCTTTTGTCCTTTTCTACATCTCATGTGCTCATGTTGTGAAAATAAACTTGTGATTGTGGGAAATTGTGGTGGGGTACTTGTCTAGTCTTTGACTTCTATTGCCAGCATTCCATCACAACCATGACAAATGCATTTTAAGGCTTTAGTAGGCATGATCCTTTCTTCAATCAAGTGAGATAGCGTTGCACTTTAAATGTGGATAGATGGTCATGTTAGTATTTTTTTGGCTTGTAATTTTGTGATAGATTTTAGTCTGCCTAGTGTAGGTTTTATCTTTTTTGTATGTTTCGTTTTTTTCCCCCGTGTCCCACTCTCTTTTAAGTATCTTGTTTAATTGAGGCGGGACGCCTTGTATTGTATTTTAGTCTTCTTTTCCGGGTCTTATTTATATGTTGCCTTTCTAAAAAAATGTTTGTAATTTTCAACGAAAACCTTTTGCCCGCGCGTTGCGGCGGGTGTTAAAGTTATGTATAAATTCGAAATGCACGATTTCAAGCTACATACCAATTCAAATTTGATGATGTATTTCTCGTTGAGTTCATAGCTTTTAGCTTCTTAGATGGCTTGATCAGTTTAGTTATAGCCATTAAGTTCGAAAGGTCAATCTAAAATAAGATCAAATAATTTTGGTGATTTAAGTTTGAAATGTCATGCTTCCTGTAAAAGAATAGAGATCATGTCCTAACTTCTTATAAATGAGAGGTGTGTGATTGTTTTATTAAGTTATAGGAATTGATTAAGTTCAAGTGTTGTTGTTTGGAACACTTCAACCCTTGTTAACTGTCTCACCACCAATTAACTAACTACTAAATCATAAGCGCACACAATTAACTATACTACTAAACCATAAGCACACAATTCAAAAAAAGGCTAGCAGCGCAGCTTGTTACCCGTTTGCCTTCCACCCCTATGTAAATCCAAAACTTAATTCAACTAAAAAAAATCATATGAAACTTTATTTGACCAAAAAAAAAAAAAAAAAAGTTTGATGGAAAGTCAAGAAAATTCTGGTGAGATTGCTTTTGAAGTTTGAACAAGTGTGATTAGGAATAGTATATGGGTTACTCACAAAACACTATTGTTAACAATAGTACATTTTACTTCGTAAAATGTTACTCCGTATATAGTTAGTAATTTAAAGGCTCCTTGCCTCTCACAATTGTTTCTCAAATTTAGATCTCAAATCTATCATCAATTCAATTTCAACTTTTGCCAAAAAATGAAACATTTCTTATTTCACATAATCTACTAATCTAACAGTACATTTCAAGAACTTTAATAAAATGTTTGAGAAAAACAAAATATGAAGGTCTGTTACAAAATATAAAACACTTTTTAGACTATTTATTTCACATATTCAAGCCGCACTCTTGCAAAATACATTCTTTTTTCATGGAATAAAGTCATAAACACTTGATTTGATCTGGTACAATAATGAGAAGAAAGTCCTTGCACAAAAAGCAAGTAAAGAAGAGTGTAGATCTAGATAAAATTGATCATGTTGACAATATAAATATATAAGCCACCAATAAACTAGAAGATTCTAATGCCAACAAGCTTTTATAGGCAAAATCAAATCTCTGGTTAAGCCGAAGTCTTTAAGAAACCTTATATCTAAGATCTTTTCTAATATAGATTTATCATAACATTTAGTTTATAGAAATATGACCAAATTAAAACACATTGACATGCAATCAAAACCAAAAAACAAGACATTGTTTCATAAACGTCTTTCCCTTGAATCAGTCAAAACAAACCAACCATTCCATTTCATTTTAGCCAAAAACAAAGGAAATCAAAAACCACAAAATATAACAAAAAAAACATAGAATGGCAATAGCAATGTCAATGTCAATTCTACAAGTAGTGTTTCTCACACTTTTTCTGGTTCGGCGGGAGCATATGAGTAGAGGTTTTACATATATTCTTGCGATTTCCTCACACATCGACCCACTTTCTTCCTGAAGTCGTCTCTTCTTTCTCTCCATTCTTTCTGAAATCACACAAAACCAAATTTATCACATTGATCCTTTCTGACAAATACAAGCAATATATAGATCCTATCAGGGCATTGAATACAAAATGCTCAAACGGAGCCTAAATAACCTTAGGTATTACCCGAATCACTAACAACCATCCTGACTCCTGACCCACTTGACATGTTATTGCTTGGTGTTATATTATTATTCTCTAACGAATCTAATGGGCCAAAATAAAATCTAAGTTAAAAAGGCTAAAATAAAAATATTGGGTGGGACAGGGTTTGATTGGTGTTATGTTATTATCCAAACTCCTGAACTGCTTTATGCCAATAGTTAGATATATACCATGAAAATAAAGTCTCCATTATCAAAGTTTCTAGAGTTAATAAAGTCACGGAAAAGAAAATTAGCAGTAAGTTGTTACCGCAGCTTCGACGTTTGCAGGAGATTCGTCGTTGGGGCTTGAAAGCATTGAAATAATGCTCAAGACTATGCTCTCAACCTGCACAAGTTATACAGTAAATTTTTTTATTAGTAAACAAAAATTGAAGTACCATAGAATACAAAGAGAACAACACGCTGGAAGATATTATCACTCCTCATAACAGTTATGTACTAAAACCGTTGATACAGTTATTGAAAAATGTTATCCAGTAGCTTCACATTACACACACTCAGGGAAGTTGAAACCAAACGTTGAAGACAAAAGACAATATATTTAAACAATGCCATTGAAGCATTAGCTTAAATCACAAACTGAGAAAACTCACTGAAGAAGTTTATCATAATTCATAACCTTTATAATTATCAATCTTTATCTGCATTGAGGTCAGGCAAATCACAAACTGAGAAACTCCATCATTATTTCTTAAAACTAATATATCAAGCTTTGCAATTTGTACAATATTATCGTGTGCTTTATGACACGTTTTCGTTTCATCACATAAGATTTGTCTGACCTCAATGAAGATAAAGATTGATAATTATAAAGTTACAATAAACTGAAAGATATCCGTGAGGATGAAGGTGAAGGAAGATGCAAGGAGCACTTAAACAAATGTTAACAATTATTAAGCAATGATAAGCAAATTAAGACCGAGACAAACAAAAAAAAATAAAACGACAACACACTTTTTTAGACAAAAAAACAATGCTGTACTGTTCGGGAGGTGGTGAGTAGGTTCCTTGGTCCAAAAGGACAAGTTAAATTCACATGATTAAACACGTATGTCAGTTGTTAACAAAAAAAATTCAATGTCAGATTGTCAGTATACATTCCAAGAGAGATTTTTGTAGCTCACTCATGTGCTATTCTTAAATTATTAAAAGATTGAAGTTACATACATATAAATGATCTCATTTGTATCAAGCTGTTCCATTTCTACAGAAAATACATTTTGCAAGTTTCAAAGAGCAGAATTTCAAAAAAGTCAACATAGAATTGGCCAAAATGTGAAACTCGCCATGGTCAGCATAGGAAAACTGCCGGCATTATTCAGCGGCTTCTTAAAAGATTACTATCACTAAGATACAAGAGGATAACAGTCATAGTTTCATGGAGGTTATTGCTGTCTTGTTGCTATTTTGGATCTCAAGTTACTAACATTTTGTGATGATACACTCAAATCAGCATTGTTAGGACCCTACGACTTTAGGGATTTGATAACAAATACACAAAGAACTTATCATAGCATTCAAGAGAAACCATCTTTTGGTAATCAAGTTATAGGCATAAAATGAATATTCCAATAATATGATCAATAACATACCGTATGAACAGGTGTCCAACGCTCACTTGCAAGCTCATAGCCATTAGGATCATCACCAGGAGGATGGAGAATAGATATACAAACCTTACCATCAGTGTACACTGTGAAATAACAAAAAGATAAACTTTTTGAGAAAACTGCAGTGTTTATTTTTCTTACAATTTCAAACAGAAATAATCAACTAGCAAGAGAAGTCAAAATATGACAGCTCAAACAAGTAGCACAAGATACGCAAATGCTATGGGAATAAGTGTACAAGCAGCCTACTAACCATTAGGATGCCAAACCTCTGATGTAAATCTCACGGTTGGCGGGCTGTTTGGATAATTTTGTGGAAAAGTCATTATAGCATTAAAAAAACCTCCCTCGCTGTAACAAAGAGCGCAAAACCATGAGTCAAATTCAATAATTGACCAATAAATGAAGAACATACAGATAACATAGCATAGCATAACACAACGATTATTTAATTAGAAGAATGCATAATTTTCAATAATAGATCAAGGAAACATTACAAGGCATGTTAAGTTGATAAGAAAAGATATCCTTGAATTCAATAATTGATCCAAGAGACTGGCTAACTTTCTCCAAAAGAATAAAGTGGCTAAATTTGAAATTACTCAAACCTTTAGAACCCCATATGCACATATTAAATCCGTTGACAGCAGGAATTTGAATAAGTTATCTATGACCCAAAAAAAAAAAAAAAGGACATGAAATGTGATTATTGTTTAATGACCTCCCTATGTAAGATCCCAATTAAGTTTATAAGGCATGATATGCAACCATAACACCAAAAACCCGTAGACCATCACATAAAACCATGTATTCAACATTAATCAAGAAAAATGTTACCTAAGAAACCAAAAACTATAAAATGAATGGCTTTGTAATACAATTTAACTCCTAAAACCCCTCAAAACAACACAAAGAATTAACAAACAACAATCAAGTTAAAAAAAAAAAAAAGGCATAAGATTTCAATCTCAAAACACCACAACAAGCGTATCACCTTTATTATTCAACCTCCAACAATTTATCATAAAAAAAACTGCCTAAAACCAAAACTTGCAAAATTAGGGGTTTTGTAATACTATTTTATCTCCTTAAACCCCTCGAAAACCAACCAAATCACTACACAACATAAAGATTTAACAAACACCACTAAAGTTCTAAAAAAGGCATAAGATTTCATTTTCAAAACCAGAAAAAAACATAACCCAAAAAGTATACAATATTCCCACAAAATAAATCAAGAATCTTGAGCCACTAACCCAATAAAATCAATAAAAACTAAAACAAATAACAAAATTAACAAACCCTAAAACACCCACAAAAAAATAAATAAAAAAACATACTATAAAGTATCAGGAGGACCAATAATAGTAACACTCCATTCAAAAAGATTGCTTTCATCAACAAGACCTGCTGAAAATCCATCAACAGGATGTTTACAAAGATCTGCAAAATACCCACAAATCAAAATCAATTATAACCAAGAATCAAACATAAAGTTTCAATTTTTAACCAAAAAAGTGAAAAAAAGGTTATACCTTTGAGCTGTTTTTGGAGCAAAAGACTTGCTTGAGATGGGGAAGACATGTTTCTAGAGAGGAAATGAAAAGGGTTTTATTATTTTTATAAAATTATTTGATTGATTTATATAAACCGACACAAGGGTTGAATATAAAGAAGGAAGTGTATTTTGAGATGAGATTGAGATGTATATAAAGGAGAAAGGGAATGAGATTGGAAGACAAGAACAAAAGTTGTGTTTGATTCCCAAAGTTTTTATTTTATTTTTATTTTTTATAGGTGAAAAATGTTAAAATGGTGCAAGTATGAGCACATTAGACTACCCATAATAAGGAGACTTGGCGCGTTTATCTTGTGTCAACTAGGCGAGAGCACGCGTGCTGGTTATTTACTCGACCTCATCTTAGCGCGTTTTGGAGGCAAAAAATGGAGGACTCAGTCGTCTCTAAGACCAAGTCGTAGAGGAGTTGTGGCGCTAAAGGTGAGTTGTGTGAGTCGTTTAATTTGTCGAGACCAGGCGTAAAAAGGGTCTTCCGACCGAGTCTTGGAGACCCAAGACGCGTTGCCCCTTATTACGGGCCACCCGGAGCACATGTCTTTAATGAAAAAAAGTGAGGACTTGGTCGATGCAAAGACTGAGTCGTGGGAGGAAGAAACAAGCTCCATATAAGTACCCTAATACTTTTTCATTTTCATTCACGCTTTCAAACACATTTTTTTCTTATACATTATACACATCTCATCTAAAACAAATGGGTTCCAAACAATTTTTTTTTTACATCCTCGGATGAAGAAGAAAAAGTTAGTAGTATGGAGCTAGAGTATTTAAAAGAGGCGGCGACATATAATATGAATTATCAAGCTTTGTAAGGTGTTGGTGGTCACCCACATGACTTATAAAACATGCACAATAAAAAATAAACATATAAGGGCATGCAGACCTGGTCTAATATTTAGATCTCCTAATCAGAGATATGACCTAAACCTAACACACAATAAGGGTGTTTATAGAGTTACTTACTTGTTCTGGCAAAACATAAGCTCCAACTCTTGTTTGCAATCAATTGTATGCACATAATTGCCTTCTTCTTCTTCTTCTTCTTCTTGATGCTTCCGTATTCGATCAATCCAAAGGGTTTATGGGGAGAATCACCACTTAGGTTGCACCGGTATTGCACAGGTAGAACTAGGGCTACAAACTTATGCAAGTTAAGAGAATATGAACTTGATTAAAGTCAACTAGAAGACGACTAGTCAATTTTGTGGTTATAAAAACCTAAAGTCGACCGTATGAAGGAGGAGAATGGATAGATTTCAGTTAGGGTTAAGGAGGAGTGGAGTGAGATCTATTTTAATATGTATTGGTATTTATATGGCACCAAGGAACATTCTAGAAGAACTAAGATTCCCTATAATTATCCCTAAGTACATAAGTTTGACAACTTGTCAAACTTAATCCCTTTGAGGGATTTGGCCGACCCACACATCCTTAGGGTTGTGGTTTTGCCTTTTATATACTTAATATATTTATCCTGGCTTTTAGGGTTGTGGGTTTGCCTTTTATATACTTAATATAATTATCCAAGATAGATATATACACCATGGATAATTATTGTTTTACCCCTCTATAAGAATATTATTATGTTCTCATTTCCTCTCCATTTCGATTTTATTTTGTCACTATTTTCTCATTTCTGGTTGCGTGTTCCTTTTAGTGTGCATCGGTGTGACCCTTCGGTATTTCCATGAAGCCAGTCATGAAAGACGTTATTCATTGCACGCTAATCCTTTCAAGTTCTACTTCTAGAATCCCCAAAAACCCCACAAAACACAATAGCTAGATTACGTTACGGTGCTCATGATCGTCTGGTGGCCGCGTAATTCTCTCAAAAATCAATGTATGACGAAAAATTATTCCGTAAGCGGTTCCGAATGAGCCGATCATTATTCACACACATTGTTCGGGAAATGACTGATAATTCACCATATTTTTAACAAAATAGTGATGGTTTTGGAAGAGTTGGCATTACCACATTGATGAAGTGTACCTCTGCAATTCGTCAATTGGTATATGGTATCATTCTTGATGCTCTAGATGAATATATGCGAGTGGGTGAGAAAACTACTTCTGATGCTCTCCAAGCTTTCTGTAAGGCTATTGTGGACTTATATGGAGACGATTTTTTTGCGAAGGCCTAATTATACTGATGTCGAAAAACTCTATGCTTTTCACGAGGAGAAACATGGGTTTCCTGATATGTTAGGAAGCATAGATTGTACGGGCTTGCAGTGGGCTAATTGCACAAATGCATATCATGATCAATATCTTAGGGGTGTTCACAAGCCACATCCATTCATTTGATTGGAAGTGATTGTCTCACAAGACTTATGAATTTGGCATGCGTTCTTTGATGTTTTTTAGGCGAACAACGACATCAACGTTAACGTCAATCGAATATTTTCAACAACCTCAAAGATGGGAAAGCACTAGATGTTCCGTTTGTGGCTAATGACATGCCTTATAAAAGGGGATATTATGTTATTGACGAGATATATCCAGAATGGTCTGTTTTTGTTAATTCTATTTCACAGCCATGTGCGAATGATGCGAAGTGAATAAGGTAAGCAAGAAAAGACGTCGAACGAGTGTCTGGCGTGCTAAAGAAAAAGTATGCTATAATAAAAACTCACGCACGTCTAATTCCTCATAAGAAAATAACGGATATGAAGTACACATGCATCATGTTACATAATATGATTATAAAAGACAAAGGGAATGTAATCTCTCCCGACTTTTGTCCAGAAGAGCAATATCGTGATGATGATATCGTACGAACATATAAAAACGTTACAAGTTGTTAGCGATTTAGTCAACGAGGAAACTCATCTAAGCCTTAAAGTCGATTTGGTATAATACATTTAGTGTCGAACACATGCACACTAATTTGTAGTTTCTTTTTATTTTAGATTTTCTTGTAATGTTTTTTGGGGAAATGATGCCTACATTTAAATGTAGGCAATTGCCTACATTATCTTTAAAAAAAGTTTACAAAATGTACAGTTCAGTCCCTGCAGTAAGCCCCTGATACATATCAGTCCCTACCCTTTTTTACAAAGGAAAGTAGGTAACTTGCCTACTTTATAAAGTAGGCATCATATCCCCATGTTTTTTTTATTTGAATTTTTTTTTAATTATTAATGAAATTTAATTTAAGTGTTTAATAAAAATGAAAAAAATAGATGTTGGTAGTGAAGTTGGTTGTTTTATTACACTAAGTTGGTAGTGAAGTTGGTTGTAGAGAGAGAAAGTTGAGGTGGCGGTGGTGAATGTGTTATTGTGGTCTCCGTATTACACCTAGTCTTATGTGGTGTATATTTTGGTGGTGAAGGTGGTTGTCTTATTATACTAAGTTGGTGGCGAAGTTGGTTTTAGAAAGAGAAAGCTTGTGTGGTAGTGGCAAAGTTGGTTGTGGTGCTCCCTTAGAATAAGTGTGACAAGGAGCTCCCAAGACCGCATTCACCACTTTCACCTCAACTTTCTCTCTCTACAACCAACTTCACCACCAACTTAGTGTATAAGATAACCAAATTCACTACCAAAATATACTCCACTTAAATACATATATACCTCACCAAAACACACACTCACTACTCGGTTGATTACAAGACCGAGTCCTCTTTTTTTTGTTGAAAGCGCATGTTATGGGGTAACCCTAATTTGTCGCACACGAACACTACGGCTAAGAGATCTTTTTCTGTATTCATTTGTGCGTTGTTCAGGGTTTTTCTAACGAAATAAATAGGACAGAAATGTTTTCTTTCACGTTTTCCTAACATAGCTCCAACAGCAAAATCACTGGCGTCACATATAAGTTTAAACGGTAATGACCAATGAAACCATAATTGGTGCAATTGTTAACTTTTCTTTGAGCATTTCAAATGCCTTGATACATTCTTCATTGAAATCGAAAACTAAATCCTTCTCAAGAACACCGAATGAGAGATTTTTAAAACTATTTAATGAAATGGTGGTAAATCCCGCATGTCCTAGAAAACTCGTAACATATTTGACATTAGATTGTGGTGGTAATTTGGCAATAACATTGATTTTTGCCTTGTCAAGCTCTAATCCTGAACGGGAGATCTTGTGACCAAGCACAATGCCTTCTATCACTATGAAACGACATGTCTCCCAGTTGAGTACTAGATGAGCATTTTTACATTGCATGAGCACTTTTTTGAGGTTAAAAAGACAAGACTCGCATGGGTTTCCAAATACTAAAAATTCGTCCATGAAAACTTCCATGGAGGTTTTAAGCATGTCATGAAAAATTGCAATCATGCACCTTTGAAGCGTAGTTGGTGCATTGTAAATACCAAAAGGCATAAGCATGTAAGCATATGTTCTAAAGGACACGTGAATGTTGTCTTTTCTTGATCTGCAGGATCAATTGGGATTTGGAAATATCCAGAAAATCCTTTGAGAAAACAAAAGAATGTGTTTCCCGCTAGTCTTTCAAGCATTTGATCCATAAAGGGTAAAGGAAAATGATCTTTTTTGGTAGTATCATTTAATTTTCGATAATCGATACACACACGCCACCCTGTGATAGTTCTAGTTAGAACAAGTCTGTTCTTTTCGTTTGTCACCATAGTCATTCCTCCTTTCTTTGGAACACAGTGTACATGACTCACCCATGAACTATCTTCGATTGGGATGATACCAGCATTGAGGAGTTTGATGATTTCTTTTTAGCAACCTCTTTCATATTAGGATTGAGTCTGCGTAGCCTTTGAAAAGATGGTTTGCTATCATCTTCGAAAATGATTTTGTGTTTTGAGAAAGACAGGCTGAGGCCTGGAATGTCAAAAGTTCTCTAAGCGAAAGCTTCTTTTTGGAGAACAGAGATGAGACGTTCTTTCTCATCGGGTTTGAGCAAAGAAGATATGATTACCAGAAGAAGATAATTCTTTTCCAAATAAGCATACTCACGATGATCAAGAAGCTGACACAAACCGCTAGAAAAGTATTTGAAGCAGGGTTCTATTGGCGGAGTATTTTTAAGGATGCCGCAAAATATGTTAAGAACTGCGACGCATGCCAACGTGCAGGTAACATCTCTTCGCGTAATCAGATGCCTTTAAATAATATAATGGTTTGTGAAGTTTTTGATATTTGGGGAATAGACTTTATGGTGCCTTTCACCCCATCGGGAAAAAAATGCTACATTTTGGTTGCAGTTGATTATGTGTCGAAATGGGTAGAAGCTGAAGCTCTGCCTACTAGCGATGCTAGAGGTGTTGTCAAATTCCCTAAAATTTTTTTTCTAGTTTTGGGATTCCCAAATCACTAATAAGTGATCGAGGGACACATTTCTGCAATGCTTTAATGGAGAAAACTCTTATGCGATACGGTGTAGTTCATCGTCTGGCCACACCTTATCACCCCCGAACTAGTGGACAAACCGAAAACACCAATCGTGCAATTAAGCGCGTTTTATAGAAGTCTGTTAGTAAGAATCGCAAGGATTGGGCAGACAAGTTAGACGATGCCCTGTGGGCACTCCGAACTGCTCACAAAACACCTTTAGGATGTACACCATTCCATATCATTTATGGGATAGCTTGTCATCTACCTGTTGAATTAGAATATAAGGCCTATTGGGCACTTGAAAATGCTAATTTTGATCTGGAAGAAATCAAGAAAAACAAACTATCTCAATTAAATAGGTTAGTTGAATTAAGAGATGAAGCTTATGATCACTCAAAACCTTACAAGGATCGAACGAAAAGATGGCACGATGCTAGGATACAAGAGGAAGAGTTTGAAGTTGGACAGAAGGTGCTAGTCTACAACTCTCGACTTAAGTTGTTCCCAGGAAAATTAAAATCCAGATGGTGTAGACCATACACTGTAACTGAAGTATTCCCTTATGGAACAATTGAAGTAATAAATGATGAAGAACATCGGTTCAAGGTGAATGGACACATGGCTAAAATTTATTATGGCGATGACTGTCAGAAGTTGTTAAAAGGCTTCTATTTTGCACCCACATAATCATGGCGGTGAGTCTAACTTAAAGAGTCGATAATAAACAAAAGTTATCTTTCGGGAGACAACCCGAATTATCCTTTGTTCTTCTTTTTATAGTTGGGTTTTGTATGCTTTGTTCTAATCATTTTGCAGGTAAAAGAGAAAGATGGACGGTGGAGGAGCTAAATTTGGAGTTTTCACTCCAAGGATTTCCCTCAGAAGACAACTACGGCATAGCCCAATCCATTGCTATGCCGTAGCATCCTCCAGGTGTCAGACAGTCTGTCAGGTTTCATCCCCTATGGCGTAGTTCCTTGTTTACACTACGCCGTAGCATTCTCCTGTACCAAATTAAAATTAAATCTTTTTGACAAAACATACTTTAACCTAGTATTAGTTTTTAAATGAACTTTGTGGGTGTGTTCCCTGTAAACCCTCATGAGACTTCAATCGCCTAACTTGGGACACCAAGTGGTTTAAAAGACTTGTTGCATATGCTAAATGCAATCGTGATTCCTACGAAAGTTGTTGCATATGCTAAATGCAATCGTGATTCCTACGAAAGTAAGTTAGGATTTCTGTTTTTTGTTTATTTTTCTTTTTAGGTTTTATGCTTTTGGTTGTAGTGTGATTTCAGGGATATGAAGTTTGCTCATTAGGCAAAGTGAAGTCACGTTTTCTCAAACATGATCCTTCTATCATTTTTCAAGAGCAAAATTTCAGGGAAGTTCTCGTTCCAATTATATTATCTCCTATATTTATATTGCTTATTTATGTACAAAAGGGACTTTATACAATTCAAGTGGGGGGACGGGAGTAGAATTATAACTTGAACTTTATTTTCCCCATTTTTCTAGTTTATTTTGAAAAATAATGCTATTTTTAAACTTTTGACATATTTTTCCAAACCTAACTAGAATAGACCTTAGTCGAGCACATTTAACTCTTAATATAATGGTGAGGATTAACCTATTCAGTTTCCCCTGATTTACCTTAAATCCACCAAAATTATGAGTGTGCCAGTAGTTTGTAGACTTTAAAACTTGGCCTTTACATCATTTCGAGACCATAGACGAGTAGTGTGTTGAGCTTTCTTAATACATTTGGAAGAAACTTTTTGAAAAGGCGATTGATGCGTGAGATTGCACCCTCGCAAAAAGGTTTTACTTCTCAAGGGATCTTGAGAAGCTTGCAATCCCCACCAGGCAGTGTACCTGACCGATGTAAGTATAGTGTAGTGGCAAGTACCGGGAGATTGATCGTTCTCTAGGGGAATAGTGTCGTTAGGATTGAAAAAATACTCTAATAGGTCTAAGGGTGAGGGAAGATTCTTTTTGTATTTTTATATTTTAATGAAAGCAAGTAAAATCTCGGTTTTTGGAAGGAGTTGGCAGAATTAGTTTCTAGTCAACTAACCCAAATAACTACAATTAGAAATACAATAAAATATCTAAAACTAGAGTGGTTGTGAACTTATATGGAGAGAAATGTGTTTACTTAGATTTCCTTACTCCCTAACTATCTTTTACCGACTGATTAGTGTGTATTAATTGCGTGGATGACGGATTGTATTCCTTAATAACGGTCGTGGGGGTGTCTACGGACTTCCCCAACTCTATAAGCTCCTACTTCACTCCTATGTCGAGCCGGCTAAGAAGCTCCTAACATGGGATCACTAGAATTCGCTCATGCATTAAATACAATCAAATAACCATAGTACACCTTGGTTCATGTTTCTTAAGACGTTCAAGCAAGTTACAGTATAGGAGGTTAGCCAGTTTTCTTAAGCCTAACATCGATAAACATTCATCCAATACAATAAATAATCAATAGTTAGGTTTCATTAGATCTAAGCAAACACAAAGAAAACCTAGCCTAGCATGTTAAACAAAAGACAAGAACAAGATAGAATCAAACAACACATAGACATATTGAATGATTAATTGATAACTTATCTTCAATGTAACATGGAAGATCTCAAGGTAAAAAACCTTGAAAAAGCATCTAAAATTCGTATTAGGGTTTCTCTCTAAAATGTTCCACACTAATGACTAAAAATTGTGAGAATAT
>LBNU01026660.1:63079-75663 GCA_014162995.1 Artemisia annua | reverse complement strand
TAGAAGTGAAACCTTGATCTTATTGAGCGTCTTATGGATAGAAAATTGTATGACTAGCACAAAACCGTACCACTAAAAAATTTTCCACCCCAAATATGTGAGGTTCGCCCCTAGAATTGTTAGGAAAAGCACCCATCTTTGGTGCTATGATGTGTGTACCGATAGCATTTAGATTCTAGAACTTGTGTTAGGACCATCTCAAATCCACAAGTGAGACTACACTCGTGTAGTTAAGATTTACTACATGATAAGAGGCATTAGGATTAACCCATTGTTTTACACCCGTGCTTTTGTTATAATTACGTTGGCTACATTGGTCAAGTAATTCTCCCACACCCTTTGCGTTGTATCCATTTTTGGTACACGATACCCCTAGTACACCCCTCCGAGCCTATCCTTTCGTTTCGATCTTTGAGCATCTTACTCAAAGTGAAAATTTGTTATACCCCACTAAATGTACACCCAAATCGCCTTAGCCTACCTTGTATGCACCCACCTTTGGTGCATTATTGTGAAAACATTTGTTAAACCCTTAGTTAATTATCCGGTCAATTACATGGTTGCTAAGTTAAGTCATATCCTTGTACATATTGTTTTGGGACGATTGGGACTCATGGGTAAAGTACTAGTGTAATGGAGTAATGGGGAAGAACTACATTATTACCCCCATATGTGCTAAATATTTTAAAAGTACTCCAAGTTTTTCAATTATCTTAATTCGAGTCTTTAGAATTGTGATTGTAAAGTTATGTAAAAATTCAAGTGTAAGGGGAATGCAACTCCCCTATGATGTATTATTTTGGATGGTAGGGCAAGAGTGTATGAAAAAAAAATCGAAAAAATCAAGAAAAATACAAAAAAAATATAAAAAAGAGAAGTAGAAAAAAACATACGGACTACCATCCCGTTTCCTTTTATGTTTCTTTTTAGTTTTTGTTATTTCATTTTTAGACTAAGATTGAGTCGAGTCTTGACTTAAGCAACGATGTATAGTGCATGTATTTGATCATGATGATTAGCTTGCCACCACTAAAATACCCTTTATTCCAACCAAACCGTGTTTATCATATCCCTACACCTTACGTTACAACCCTTTGTAAAGCCCTCTTTGATAGTTTATCTTAGGTGCTTACGCCTAGTGGAGGAGTAATTGATCCTTTCCCAAGCCTATGGTAATCTATTTGCTATGACAGGTAGTGAGTGTTATTTTCCGTTTCCATTTATGAGATATAATTTTATGGCATTTGAGAGATGGGAGAATCCAAACACTATTTGTGAGGTGCTAGTGTATGATTTCCGTGCTTGTTATGATTAGGGTCGAATAACTATTTATTGTAATTACTTTTATATTCGTGTTAAATGACCCCTAACTCATATTTTGATTGGAATAAAAGCTCATTTGCTTGAGGACAAGCAAATCTCAAGTGTAAGGGTATTTGATGAGACAAAAAGTGTTACGCTTTTAGGGGGTCATTTAAGCCCTAATTCGTATAAATGTGATCAAATATTGCCCTAAATCGTTCCTTTTGTCATTTTAGGCACTTTTGAGAAGAATTCTGGAAAACATGCATATTCGGACGTTTTTGGAGCATAAAAGTGAAGAAAACGGCAAAGTCTCAAAAGATGGAGAAATTACAACCTGACGGCGTCAGAGTCACAAGGTGACGCCGTCAGCAAGCCTTGACAAAAGAGTGGAAAGCAATTATCAAATGACGGGCCAGAAAGATTTTAAGAATTAACACCTGACGCTGTCAGGTGTTAGAAGTTGTAGGCCGTCAGGTTATAACCTAAAGAGTGACGGGCCAGAGGAGATTATAAGGTGACAGCGTCAGAACTGGATCTAGGCCATCCGAGAAACCTAATGGCGGCGATCTGACGGCGTCAGCCCTTATAACCTGACGCCGTCAGAATGTAAAATCTATATATTGTTTTCTAATTTTCATTCATTAAGTGTGGAACTTTGTGGAGAACTTTTAGCACCAAACCCCAGACGGTTTTTCTGTACTTTTTAGGGTTTCCAACCCTTGGAACCCTCATGCTTAATTAAAGATAAGTCTTCACTTTAATTCAATCAATATGTCTATGTGTTGGTTGATTATCTCTTTTGCTTGTCTTTCTATTAACATAAATCAGTGAATTGACCGAAAGAGTTAAGGTTTTGGAGGCTCAACTTGACAACAAGAAGAAGATGAAATTTGTGATTGACTCAGAGGATGACATGGAGGTTCCTGCTGATACTACAACAAAGGACTCTGCTTCCTTGGACCCTCTTCATATGTTGGCTGATGCCACAGAAGTTGCACTTACTCCATCTCCAAAACCTACAGCTGCTGATGCTCCAAAGAACAATAGTCCTTTCAAGGTTAAGTCAGAACAGTTGTTTAGTCAAAGTGGGAAAGTACCTTCTGCATCAGATAGAGATGTTGCTGATACCACATCTGCTGATGCACACCCAATAGATGTTGATAAGGTTGCTACTTCTGGTGTTACACAGTCATCTGCTGCTGCTCAGTCAGAAGGAACTACTCCCATTCAGGAGGAGATCTTTCTTTATGGGAGGACATATGTCATTCCTGTTGTTGCTGATACTCAAGGTGTGAGTACTTCCTTTGCCAATCCTAAAGATCCTGCTGCCAAGAATCCCATCAGGAAGCATTCTCCTGACACTCTTGATTCTGCTGATGACCTTTTTGAATCTGCTGCTCCTACAAAGCTGCCTTCTCCTGATGTTCATGTTGCTGCATGATGAGACGAAAAGTGTTACGCTTTTAGGGGGTCATTTAAGCCCAAATTCGTATAAATGTGATCAAATATTTCCCTAAATCGTTCCTTTTGTCATTTTAGGTACTTTTGAGAGGAATTCTGGAAAACATGCATATTCGGATGTTTTTGGAGCATAAAAGTGAAGAAAACGACAAAGTCTCAAAAGATGATGATTTACAACCTGACGGCGTCAAAAGTCACAAGGTGACGCCATCAGAAAGCCTTGACAAAAGAGTGGAATCCAATTTTCAAATGACGGGCCAGAAAGATTTTGGGATTTAACACCTGACGCCGTCAGGTGTTAGAAGATGTAGGCCTTCAGGAGTAAAGTTAAAGAGTGATGGCCCAGAAGGCAACAAAGGGTGACGGCATCAGAAGTGGATCTAGGCCATCCGAGAAACCTAATGGCGGCGAGCTGACGGCGTCAGAACCTATAACCTGACGCCGTCAGAGTGTAAAATCTATATATAGTTTTCTAATTTTCATTCATTATGGGTGGAACATTGTGGAGAATTTTTAGGGCAAAACCCTAAGACGAATTTTTTGTCACTTTTAGGGCTTCCAACCCTAGGAACTCGCATGCTTAATTAAAGATAAGTCTTCACTTTAATTTAATCATCATGTCTATGTGTTGGTTAACTATCTATCTTGCTTGTCTTTCAATTAACATGTGTAGCTAAATTCTCTAGTGTTTGCTTAGATCTAATGAAACCTAACTATTAATTATTGGTTAATTGGTGTGTATTGTTGTTTGTTGGGATGATTGTTCCATCAATGTTAGGCTCAAGAAAACTGGCCAACCTCCTTTATGGTAACGTGCTTGAACGTCTTCGGAAACATGTAGCCAAGGCATACTAGGCTATTAAGGTAGTATTTAACGCATGAGCCACTGTTTACAATCCCTATGGTTGTGCCGTGCATGGCATAGGAGGAGATAAGAGCTCATAGAATTGGAGAGATATGTATGCCACTCCATGAGTTATTAGGAATACACCCTTCATCCACACAAGTAACATACATATCAATTAACCGGTAAAAGATAGTTAGGGAGTAATGAAATCTAAGTAAACACACTTTTCTCCATATTGTTTTCACAACAAAATAGTTTTAGATATTTTATTTTTATTTGCAATAGTAGTTACCTTGGGTTAGTTGACTAACAACTAATTCCGCCCACTCTTCAAAACCGAGATTTAATTGCTTTCATAAAATATAAAAATACAAAAAGAATCTTCCTTCCACCCTTAGGCCTATTAGAGTAGTTTTCTATCCTAACGAACACTATTCCCTGTGAGAGAACGATCAATCCCCCGTACTTGCCACTATCCTATACTACTACGGTCAGGTACACTGCCTGGTGGGGTTGTAAGCCTCTTGAGATCCCTCGAGAGGTAAAACCTGTTGTAAGGTCACAAAACCACGCATCAAAAGGAATCTAGCGAGTAGACCTAATAAAATAAAAATTCAACTTAAACAATAACTATTCCCCGGCAGCGGCGCCAAAAGCTTTGATGCGTGAGATTGCACCCTCGCAAAAAGGTTTTACTTCTCAAGGGATCTTAAGAAGCTTTCAATCCCCACCAGGCAGTGTACCTGACCGATGTAGTATAGTGTAGTGGCAAGTACCGGGGGATTGATCGTTCTCTAGGGTAATAGTGTCGTTAGGATTGAAAAACTACTCTAATAGGTCTAAGGGTGAGGGAAGATTCTTTTTGTACTTTTATATTTTAATGAAAGCAAGTAAAATCTCGGTTTTTGGAAGGAGTGGGCGGAATTAGTTGCTAGTCAACTAACCCAAATAACTACAATTGCAAATAAAATAAAATATCTAAAACCAGAGTGGTTGTGAACTTATATGGAGAGAAATGTGTTTACTTAGATTTCCTTACTCCCTAACTATCTTTTACCGATTGATTATTGTGTATTAATTGCGTGGATGACGGATTGTATTCCTTAATAACGGTCGTGGGGGTGTGTATGGACTTCCCCAACTCTATAAGCTCCTACTTCACTCCTATGTCGAGGTGGCTAAGAAGCTCCTAATGTAGGATCATTAGAATTCGCTCATGCTTTAAATACAATCAAATAACCTTAGTACACCTTGGTTCATGTTTCTTAAGACGTTCAAGCAAGTTACCTTATAGGAGGTTAGCCAGTTTTCTTAAGCCTAATATCGATAAACATTCATCCAATAAAATCAATAACACACCATTCAATCAATAATCAATAGTTAGGTTTCATTAGATCTAAGCAAACACAAAGAAAACCTAGCCTAGCATGTTAAACAAAAGACAAGAACAAGATAGAATCAAACAACACATAGACATATTGAATGATTAATTGATAACTTATCTTCAATTTAACATGGAAGATCTCAAGGTAAAAAACCTTGAAAAAGCTGCTAAAATTCGTATTAGGGTTTCTCTCTAAAAAGTTCCACACTAATGACTAAAAATTGTGAGAATATATATAGAAAAACAGATCTGACGGCGTCACGTTGTAGCTGTGACACCGTTACCTCGCCGTGCTTAGGGTTTCTTGATGGCCTTCTTGACGCCATCCCCCTTTAATCTCCCAAAATCCGTACTGGCTTATCAAGGCTTGACGGCGTCACATCTAAACTTGACGCCGTCATGGGTACTATTCCAGCAGACTTTAGCACTTTGTCGGATTCTTCACTTTTATGCTCCAAAAACGTCCAAAATGCTTCCTTTTCCAGAATTTCTCTCCAAAGTACCTAAAATGACAAAAGGAACGATTTTGGGCAATAATTGATCAAATAAATACGATTTAGGGCTTAAATGACCCCCGAAAAGCGGTACACTTTTCGCCTCATCAGCGATATTTTAGGATTATCACCCAAACAACCTATATGTGTGTGTTTATCAATTAGTCACATTGACTCTTCGACCCCCGTGTTTAAACCCTTTGTTTGCACTCATCTTTAGTGCAAGATACCCATAGATACACCCTTTTGAGCCTATCCTTTAGTTTCTTACCCTTATTATAAATGTTTCGATACACCTATTCACTTTAGCCCACTGTGTGTCTTGATTTATGATTGGGAAGTTGTCACTTGCTCTAGTTTGATGTTCGAGTTAAGAGATTCAGAAATCACGCCTAAGTAGAAGACCTATCATTGAAGATCATTTGAAACCCCCATAATTTCCATGTATAATTTCTGTATGTAGATAGTTTATTTATGGTGCAACCTTGTATAACACCTTGTTTAGAGCTTTTAAAGATTTAAGTATCAAAAAGGCCACTTCGATCACCTATGAAGAATGAAGTTGTTAGTTCATAATCACCAACATGAAGACCAAGTGTTGTGCCCATCATGACGTTCGCTAATGGCACACGCACTTGTTATATGATCCAGTTTTTGCATCTTGGAGCTTGATCTTTGGATGAACGACAAGTGGTAATGAATCAGTTGTAGGCTAAGACTATTTGCTTTCATTTTTATTTTACACCATTATTGTGCATCCCATGTCTTATCATAACCTTTAGTTGTGAATCATGTTTGGGTGAGGGAATTGAGCAGTCATTGGTGTCTTGCCCGGCGTTCCAGTCATGTACCATTGCCTTTGCCACATTTGTCGTAGTATGTTAGTAACAACACTACACCAATAGCCTTATATATGTTCACCCAATATTACCTTTAAAAATTGTTTCGACCTTAGCTCTAGTGGTGGAGATTCATGTAACCGCCAAGCCTATGATAGAATACATTCTATGACTGTGCGTTGAGTGATCACCCAAAATTAACACTTAGATTAGAGAGATAGCATGAGTGTTATTTCCCATTTCATGAGGTGTTCGGCTTTGATATATTCTAGCATAAGAAGTTTTTAGATTCATATCTTCCAGTTTCTTGGGAGATATCTTTTTGAAAATTAGTCTAACTCTACTTGAGGGAAAGTAGAGTTCAAATGAGGGGATATTTGATAACATCAAATAGTACCGATATTTTAGTGTTAATTTCCCCCTATTATACTCATCTTTTGTGTTATTTTGTTAGGATATATACTCTTATTTGTTTATATTCTGTTTTCAGGACGAAGATGAGCTTAGGAACGAAAAGACGCAGAAATTGAAGGTTATTTATAAAAATAATTGAAGTATGCGAAATTTGCACTAACTACGGCGTAGAGGTGTGCTCCACCTACGCCGTAGCACCCAAAGAAGACCAGTCAATGTTTATCAAAGATCTAGGGCATAGTCAAACATTTAGACTACGGCGTAATTAATCCTACAAGACTTCTACGGGCGTAGCAAACATTCAAGCTATGCCGTAGGTCCTTATTTTAAACAGTGAAGAATAATCCGTGATCCTTGATGAAGTTACGGCGTAGTTACCAATATAACTACGCTGTAAAAGTGCCAGCGAGAGCTCTACGCCCGTAGCCAAAGGCGTAGTTGCAAATTAGAAAGGCTATGATGTAGTCAACCCTAGAGCTACGCCGTAGCAAAGTCAGGCACTTTAAATACCAGCCCCAATTCCGAGTTTTACATATCACTTTTCACCACTTCACAACAGAGAAGTTCAAAGGAAGTTAGGGTGTGATGTGTAAGGAAAGCTTTAAATTTATAATAATAGTTTCACCAATTTTAATAAATCAAACACATGGGTAAAGTATAACCCCCGTTGGTAGTATCAGATTGAGGTAAGACCAGGTCGTATCCACAGGGACTTAGTTCGTTCGGATTAAGTATAAATAATTAGTAAAACAAGACAAGTAACGATTATGGTAATATTAGGAATTCAAATATTAAAACAAATGATTGCTTGGATAGCTTAGATAATCACGTAACAATGCTTATGTTTGATCTCAGTTTGATAAAGGAGCACAACGTATAAGAAAGCTATTTTCGTCAAAAGAGCAATTTCATAATTCGTAGGTTCAATTCAAGATTTATATCTACCCATTAAGTGATTTCTCTCGAAATAGTATTCCATATCAAGTCTAGATTATTATTGATTCTTCTAAGTGGATTTCTCCTTTCAAAGACTAGAAACGCAGACAAGTTCCTAGAATTGCTTTTAACAAGTTGGTTCTTTCGACCTATCCCAACATATTATATTCAACCAGTTTCAACAAAAAAAATATAATAAGACTAGAGATGAAATAGTTCACAATATAAACTTGAAATTGGTAGAGATCAAAACATAATCATAAGTCACTTTATTATAATCACATATCTTAGCAATCATAAGAGATTTAGCCTCTCATGGCTAATGAGTTGTCATAACAACAGAAGCGAGTAAATAGTAAACAAGAGACATACAGATTGGATTGATCAAATGATTACACAAGTGTCACAAGTAACCAAGAATTCGACACCAACAAGTATATAACACCCCTTGTTCTGATTCGTTCCCCCTGTAAATGGCTCTGGATCACGTATTACTTCATACCTTAACTTAGTGGAAATTGGTTATAGAGTGGAGAGTTCAAATGCTTGCAAATGAGCTCTATTTATAGGCATTCTGATAGGCAAAGTACGACGCACTTGCTTTCTGAGTACGGCGCACTTTCTTATTTTCTTGGTACCAAAGTTTCATAAATGCAGAGGAAGTCCGACGCACTTTATTTGTAAGACCGGCGCACATTTATTTAAATATTATATATTGACTTCCTTTGACCGAGAGGTAACTGCGGCGCACTTGGCTTGCATGAAAAGCTAATCATGGAAGACTTCTTAGTTATTTACTTCAAGTGGCGAAATAGTAGGTTTTGTGATGTATCATGCTCAGAACACCCGAGAGTGAACCTACATTCATTTTATGCTATTAAGTACCAAAAGTTCACATCAAATGATCATAAAACATATAATATAGTGCTCAAGGAATATGTATAATTAGAGCGTTATCAGGGAGCAAGGAGTACGAAGTTCCACCAAGCATACAAGTCATCTTCCAAGGGAGAATTCACGCTTCAATCATAAGTTTAATCATTTATAATTATTGTATCGAATTTATGTTTTCATTAATCATGTTGAACACATATTTTTCTGTGTTTATTAATATGAGTGGCTAAACACGTTTGATGCTAGCCTCATTATGAAATTGTTTTAGTTTTCTCGCATTTATTATCGTTTTATTTGAATACTTTCTTAGCATGTCTTAGGACACTCTAGTTTCGGTAGTAATGATGTTTGATAGTTCCATTGAGGCTAGGAGAATTGACCATAGGACCCATAGCGGATAAGGGTGTGTTTTGGTGATAGAAATATCACCATTCACATGGAAATTTCAACGAACGACCACCTACTAAACAGATTTGCTTAAGAAGTTAGAGGGGATGTAAGTTACCGAAAGGCTGCATCCCGCTAGACTATTCTAAGTTAGTAGAGGCACTTAACGACTCTTGCACCTCGTAGGCAAAACGACCAACCGAGGAAGTCTTGTAATGTTACAATTATAAGAATAGGGCAAGGTGTAAGATAGGATAGGCGATATGACCATCTGAGTCTATCGACTTAAACCCCTAGATAAAACGATAGGATGTATTAATTAGAAAACTTGTCATGATAATAACAAGAATAGTAATTAGGTTGTCAATTTTCTCCCCATATGATTTTCCTTAGCTTATTTAATTGTTTTTATTATTTTATTGCATCTTCTTTAGTTTAATTAATTAATCAATCATAAAACCCCATTTTAATCTAGTGACACTAAACTTAGATAACTTCCGCACACATAGCTCTTGGGACTACCTCAGCTTTACCATTTAGCTATACCATACATGACCGGGTACACTGCCCGATAGTGCATTAGGTAGACGACACATTTAGAAAAATTAAAACCTGGTCAGATATCCTGCATCAATGCTTCTGAAGAGGAATATCTGGGGTTTGATTATGATACAATTATTAAAGTAACAAGTCTAGTAAGCTACATATTGACCCATTTTTGTATCTGCAAAGCAAACAAAGAGCGGTTAACTTAATTTTAACTATGTCGTAGGCAATACTCAGAGGAATCCTAGACACGACACCTGTGACTTTAACGTGGGTTTTATCTTTGTTGCTTTACAACCCAAAAGCACTAAAAACTGTTTAAGACAAAGTTGATGTCCATGTTGGAAATGAAAGACTAATGCAGGAATCTGACATTAAAGATTAATGATTAAATATAAAACGTTATATTTAATTATCAAATAACACAAAACGTATAATGACTGTTAGTATTTAACGGAAATGACTAACGATCGTTAAACAATAAAAGAAAGGACTAGAGTGTAAATTGGATGTCAAGAAGGATCCGGAAACCCTCCAAGGGTGTTTGGCTGATCGGTTAGGATTAGGGGTTTCCTAATCCTCAACTAACTTGTCATCCAAGTTTACCTTACTATAGATATAAGGCTTACGGTCATTAGTTGGGATCTCTTGTACACATAACTTAAACCTAAACTTGTGTTTTCTTTTCTTTGTGATTCGATCGGCCGAAACCCTCTATAGCATGTTCGACTTTTTGGTTGTACATAAATAAACGTTTGTGTTCTTATTACTAGCATAACTTTAATTTGTTATAGTACGTATGTACAAGAACATGGTACAATTACACTATCGATTGTATTTTGGATTGAATTGCAAAAGCGGTAAGGGGCAATTCGTATAATCCTTATAAACCTTAATTAGGGTTTATCTCAATTGTTACTTGGATTGATTTTTGTTTAGCTAGAATCCTAAGGTATGCATACGTTTTATAATTGGTTAATTAACTTACATGTTATTCTTTCCTATACGCTTCCGCATGTGTACTTGATGTTTATTGTTTATATTTATGAGTTTTCATGTTATACAGTTCCAACAGTGGCATCACGAGCCTTGGATAATGTGTAATTAGTTACCAAAACACCTAAAAAACGAATCTTGGATTAGGTTTACATATATATTTTTTTGGATTTAAGGTTTATATAAATCGAACCCTAAATTTTTTTGGGCCGTATTGCTTAAATTTTTTTAGGGTTTGGATTTTGATTTTTAGTTTGATTAGAAACCCTAAGATAACAGGTTTTTGTGTTATGTATGCGATCTTGTGGCAATATCTTTTAATTGTTATGTAGAATCAATGAAAACGTGCATGTTTGTCATGGATTTGTTGTAAATGTAATTTAAATTGTTTAAATTGATTATATGAATTAATTGTTAAGTTATTTATTCACATGTATAGTTTTGATAATTCTAAAATTGGGGAAGACTCCAATATAATTAATGAATCTATTACGTGCTATGTGGTATATCTTTAATTATGGTTCACGCAATTGATACGTCAATGCATGTGGTTCAATCGCCTTTGTAAGTGGGAGCCTTAGTTAAATATATACATTATATACGTAGAATTAATTATTAATAGGTTTCATCGAATAAGGTATGCATGTGGCTACATGTTTTTACATAATTAATTGTTATGTTATCTATGTTTATTTAGTTGTTTTATTTTTTTTTATATTACTTGTTCTTTGTTTATTTATTATAAAGACATGTTTATAAACAAATGGTAATTTTAAATAGAAAAATAATACGGACTAAATAATTGTGAAACAATGAATTGTTGCACTCTTATATTTCATGTAGCTTAAGACACAAAATTTAGACATATGAATTATTGTGTCTCATTTATGGACTTTTGCTGGGTGATCACTAAGATATGGGGAATAGTATTAAACATTTTGTGGCAGTAACATACATTTTATTTTTTAATGTAGAAGTTAGATGTGTTCAAGGTTAAAATCTGTGGCGCAACAACGATTATGATATTATCTATGATCTATATGTTGGACACAAAAAGGGAAACCCTAAGAAGAGAACAAGTGAGATATTAACAAAGTCAGTAATCTAAACTTTAACTTTGTTTTGTTAAACATTTCCATAGGCTATGATTTCTTGAACTTGGATATCAATAACTATCGTGTAACAGTATGACACTCTACCCACAAGGATGATACATGAAATGGTCCACATTTTATCCAGGGTTCCTCGCTTAATAAACTTGGTACACATATCAAAATTGCAACATCATAAAACTGTTACTCTTTACTATAAATTTTCATCTTTTATTCAAGATTATGGTTCTCTTTAGTGTTTATCTTAAATAAGGAGGAAATTAGTTTTTTGTGGAATTTATAAAGTATACATATTACATCTTCAAGCAATATGTATACAAGTATCAAATGCTTTTCTACAATTTAGTAAAAATTAGTTAATTGAAACTCATCATGCAAATTCTAACTTCTGCGAGCCATACGAATACAGGTGTCAAATGCTTTCCTACAATTTGTGGTTGGGCATTCTACACAAATGCTGTCTGATTTTGTTAAAGAGATGCGTAAATGTGAAACTGAGTATTTTTCATCAACCAAATCGAAGGCCTTTGCAAGCTGTGTTTTCTGGAACAAGTAAATTTATAACTCATCATGTGCACCAAGTGTTCGACTTTCATAATAGCACCTTGCTTTAATGAGGATAATGCTTTCTTTAAATAGATAATTTTCCTCAATGACCCGATCAATCTACAAAACATATATATATATATATATATATATATATATATATATATTAGGATCAAATAAGAAGAATAATAAAAATAGGAAGGATATGAAGTAACCACAACCACACATTCTAGATGCACCTACAAAAATGGATGCATTTTCATTCAAATTTTCCCTCCCACATTAAAATGTGTGGCTAAAATTACTTCTTACCCTTCTTATTTTAATTATTCTTCTTATTGGATCCCTTCCCTATATATATATATATATATATATATATATATATATATATATATATATGTGTGTGTGTGTGTGTGTGTGTGA
>LBNU01026660.1:8462-44684 GCA_014162995.1 Artemisia annua | reverse complement strand
ACATATTCATTCGAAACTCCACCTCAACGCCACTGGACTGCCACCTAAGCAACATGCCACGTAAGCATGCCACCTAAGCAATGTTTTAACATTTATTAGAATTTAGGGATTTTACGTATTTAAATTCTTTAAAATTCGAATTAAATTTGTGTAAAAATGTACATAGTGAGATTCGAACCTGTGTCTTTAGGATGACAGGCAGCGAATTCAACCAATGGAGCCAATCCATTGATTGTGATCAAGGACAGAAAAAATATATATATACTTGGAAAAAACGAAATTTAAATTATTATACATATTTTTTTTCTTAAATATAGTTCCACAATATTAATTTGTTAATCGTGAATTCGATTTAATTATTCAATTAAACTTTGTATTTTCATAATAGGATAATATATCTAATAACTTTTTTATTTATTTTTTTAAAATTCATAATATCATCAAATGTCGTCTTGGCTGCATGGTGATACTTGGAAAAAACGAAATTTAAATTATTATACATATTTTTTTTCTTAAATATAGTTCCACAATATTAATTTGTTAATCGTGATTTCGATTTAATTACTTAATTAAACTTTGTATTTTCATAATAGGATAATATATATAATAGCTTTTTTATTTATTTTTTTAAAATTCATAATATCATGATAACTTTAGAAACGATATTGTCATATTTTTTTGTGATTTATAATAGGATAAGTTTATAATTGATTTTGTTATTTAGTTTATCACGATTCTACAAATTCGTAACCTAATTTTTCAGTATATATACAGATCGATCATTCATCCATAAACAGTAAAAGAAGCACCAGATTCATTGAACACCATGCAGCCAAGACGACATTTGATGAGGCTTTCTAATGGTAAAAAACTCAAAAACTCAACCTCATCTTTAGAAGGTATTTTATTTTCATATAATGTGTTCATGTTATTGTAAATAATCGTTTCTTCATTGATTACAGTTCAGGATCGAGAAAATAACATTACGCATCAGTTGGGAGCGTCTAAAACTCCTTCATTAGGTATCGTGTTGTTTGAACACGTTTGTATGTATGATTTGATTAAAATAATTTATACGTTTACATGTATGATTATGTAATAGTTACGCATTGCCAAACTGAAACTGCAAATATAAACAAAACCATTTTGAAAGTGATACACCATGTAGAAGATCTGAACACAATGTCTCGAACGTTGTTACACATCCAACAGGTGATATTTATATTAATTATTTTTGATATATTATTCATACTGTCTATACTATGTTGCTTAATTTACAAACAAGCTCTTTAGAAGGTGTTTTATTTTTTATATAATGTATCCATGTTGTTGTAAGTAATCATTTTGTTTCTGATTGCAGTTTATGATTGAGCAAAAACCATTGCGCATCAGTTGAAAACATCAAAGAGCCCTTCATCAGGTTGCCTGTTGTTTGATATGTTTATATGTATTGTTCATTAATTAAAATAATTTTAATGAATATAGCTTTGCAATATTTAGAGTGAGAAGTTTGGTTTATATTATTGTCTACATATAGTGTCAGATTTGATTAAGGATGCAAAAACTTTTTGGTAATCTTTAAATAAACATTTGATGGTAACATGTTTGAAATCACATTTAGATGATAATTTTTTGCACCGATCAAATTAAATAAACAAATCTTCATATTATGTATTATTTAGAATTGTTATCAAAATTATAGTTTTTTTTTTTTTTTTTTTAATAATTAGTTACGAGAGAGCGAACAATCTCTCTCATTAAAGATATCAGCACGGTCAATGTAAGCATGGCTATAAGAGGAAGATGTATCTCCATATGGCGTTCCCACAAATTTAATGAAGAACACGACCCTTACAATCTAGATTGTGTTTTTCAAGATGAAGAGGTAGTTTTGATTAAGTAAATAATTATTTTTATTAATGCATATTTATAATTATCTTTAATGTTTAAATTGTATTAACAAGTGAACTGTACTCAGATTTATTTTGAAAAAGAGCTTATGTTTAAATTTGAACCTCTTTTACAAGAGAGACAATGTTACATAATATATAATTTTGGAGTGACGGATAATGTTGGGAGGCAGCCTTTGGTACCAAAACACTCGAAAATTTGTTTTTATAAAGGAAGGAACATTAACCGGATAGATCACAGTGATGATAACGTTCTTATATTCGGTAACGAGCCATTCCCAAATATGTTGGACAAAAGCAATGGACACCACAAACATGATTGTGCAGGTATGGATTTCTATAAAAGCTACAAAGAACATTTGACATTAATTATATTTTGATTTACAGTCTTTTAAAAAAAATATTTTTGCAGATATTATTGGTACAATCGTAGGTATTGGTAAAATAGTAAATTTAGATAATACTGTCGGTCGCAGGATACGTAGGACCATTGTGATTGAAGACGGTTAGTAAGTATATTTTATGCATTTATATTCAATTAATGTATATATGAATGTAAACATATATTTATTCTACAATGTTCTATACACATGTTTAAGCCGTGATTGCACGTTTTGGGACAAGTTGTCTTTAATTTGGAAGGATTATGGCAACAAGTGTGATGAGATTGGTCATATAGACATCCTTTTCATGTTGGGAAATGTCAAATACTGGGCGAGTAAGTTTTATGAATGTGTATTTACATTTCGTATTAAAAAGTTTGTTTTTATATTACCGTTATTTTTTTGTCTAATTATTTATGTATACTCCATAAATCAGACGATTCATCACTTCAAGCGAATGAAGAGCCAAATGGACATAATCCAAGCGAATTCAGACTTGAGGATTATTCTAATTTTAGACATATTGTTACCCCTGTTAAATTAATCCAGGGTTGTCTAAATAGAATGGTTGGAATGATTCGTACCACCGGGCCGGTCAGATATAATTTTTTCTTTAAAATATTGAGTAAATTATTTTACACCGTTTATTATATGCCTATTATTATTATATACACTAATCGTTTTGCATGAATCAAAATAGGTCAACGATGGCAATGTACAACATTTGGATTACGAATATGTTTGCTCAAAAATTGATTTAGGATATCAATCCGATGATATTAATGGGGTATTGTACATTATACTTTTAAACATCAATAGCCACTAATAATTTTAAGTCAAAAATATATTTGTTATATTTATTTTCTTTGGCAAAATGTAGCAGGATTCAACAAATGATCCTTCAACTGTTAAGTCAACGTTGGAAGTCGATGCTACAGGTTCTAAATTGAAACCAAACGATACCAAAAACGGAACTATTTCTGATGTTGAATTGCTGAATGTTGAAGATTTGAGAACAAACGCTAAGAATACAAAATTGAATGTTCACATACTCGAAGTTATGAAAGAAAAAGATTGGTGGGATAAATGAGAATGGGACCATTGTGTAGCTTTAGAAGATGAATATGAAGATCATCATTGTTATTGCTCAGCAACAAACGCATTATAAAATTGATGTATAACAAACACCTTATAAAATTTACTTCATAAAGTCAAATAAAGTATAGTGTAAAAGTTATAATCTAATTAAATGTTTGAAACAGTCTTTTAAAACTATAGTGTAAAAGTTATAATCTAATTACAAATTCTTGTGTTTACAAACGAAATAAAGTTAAAACATCAAGTTAAATGAAACCATGGAGAGTTATGGTAACTCGGAACTTAATGCTGCTTAGCATAACTTAATGCTGCTAGGCATAAATTACTATAAACCATTGTGACACTTTGTAAACCGTTGTCACACCTAAACGTTGTGACACTTAAACGTTGTGACATTGCGACTCTTGTGTGTCTATAAATACAAAGGAATTACAACCAACTTCTTTCATCTTTTCATTACGTATTCAATTTTTGTGTGGAACTGCAATGGCTTCATCATCTTTAGGTCATGCTTCAAAGAAAACAAAACGTTCAAGGGATACTTCTCCTCCTCCTCCGAAAATGGATACTTCTCCTCCTCCAACGAAAAGGGATACTTCTCCTATTCCTCCAATGCCAGAAAAATATAAAATCCACGGCCTAACCCAAGAAGTTTGGGACAAATGCCATTCTGGAGGCCTATTTGGTACTGAACAACGGTTGGTTGAACTTTACAACGACCGAATCAAGCGGTTGGAAGCACAAAACAAGAAAGACCAAGAAGCCATTCTGGATCATCAAGAGGCCATACTGGCGATTAAGAACAAAGTTGATCATCGGACTCAAGAAATAGAAGAAACCCGTGGAAACATTGTTGATCTTTACAAAAGCATTCATAAAACTTTAAATTATCATCATTGAATTTAGCCTGATGTAAAATTATATGAAATAATTATTTTGTAAATGGATTTAATTTATTGATTAACATAATCATGAATAGAAGCTCAATGGTTATTTTATTTTATTTTATTTTATATTATTTTATTTTATTTTATATTATTTTTTTTATTTTATAATTTTTTATTGTGTGTGTTGTTTGCCAAAATTAAATATCGAACAATCAACATATTAATATGTAATCCAGAAATATATTTAGAATAAATTTTATGTTTGTATATGATTTTGTGATGTTTAATTTGATTTGTAGAAGACTAAGATTTGAATAGACTTTGTTATATAGATTATCATGACCCTCAGTATCGTAAACCTAATTTTACGCTAAGCTATGATAATGTTTTACTACATACTTTTAAAATAGAGTAATCTTATGCAGCCGATAAACTCTAAAACAATGTTCATTAAAAATTATAAAATCGTAATTCTGATATAATTTAAACATATATTATAGAAGATTATATATATGTTACTATTTTTTATAAAGATATATGTATCCTAAATTAAATTTCAAATTAATTTTATACCTTAATTTTGTATTTATCAATATTAACTGATATATTTAAAATATTCTTATTAACAATTTATAATGCAAATTTCCAACATTATATGTTCATATTTTTAAAAAAGATACGTGATTCCTAAATTAAAATGCTAATTAATTTTTGACCCTTTGTATTCCATTTTTTTTGGTTAAATACATGTCAACATGATTTCATTCCAACTTCCCACACACATTATCACAACTTTTTTTCTTCGTTGCATGCATATTTTATTTTTCAATAACATTCAAATGGCTGCTAACAATGACAATCTCAGATCAATCAAAGCATAGGTATGGTAATAGAATCTTTGTTTTCTAATATGTAACCTATATAGATTATTTATGTGTTTAACATAATGTTTGTTATCATGCATGCAGCTGCTGAAGAAGTTAACCCTAACGAGGATCAAGAAGAATCAATAGCTTCCATCTACGACTAGATAGTTTCAGAGAGAGCAGCCAGGAAGAAAAGAAAATGGGATGAAAAGGAAGAAAAAAAAACGCAACAAAGAGCTGAAAGAAAAAAACAAAGGAAACTCTTGAGAGAAGTCATTGCATATAGGAAGTCAAAAGCTAAGAAAAACAAAACAAAAGCTGTTTTAAATGAAAATAAACATGAAGATGAAGAAGAAGATTTAGAGATCTATTCGTATGATGAAATGCACTTGGCATTCTCATTAGAAGACATATAAGTATATTTTAATTTTACTTGATATGTAATTGGTTTTAATTTGTTTAATATCAAAAAATTAGTATTGTGTTTATTTATTATGAAATTCATAATTTATGTTTTTATGTTAACAATCTTAGAAATTTACATCATAAAACCCATAACAAAAAAATAAATAGTAAACACATAGACTTAAAATATACTATATAACAAGTGTATAGTTTAAACTCCATCAAAGTATTTGTGTTATAATAAATTATGTAACGATATCATCATAATCAAAAACTTAAACTCCAGCAAGGTATTCGTGTTATAATAAATTTTGTGACTTGGATATTCACACCACAATTTGTAGGAATTGTCGCATGAAATTATTTTTACGCATATATGAATAATTAGTTTGTTTCTTACTTATATCCAAAAAACAAAAATAAACATCATTGGTTCATTTATATTATCAACATATGCAATTTTGAAAATATGTGTTTTGTCCCATCGGTTGATTGATCCGCGTTTATTAAATGTGTTATATATGTTACCCATGAATTTCAGGATTTCTTTAAAGTATATACGTATATATTTAGTTAAGTCAATTTGTCCTTTAATATAATTAACGAAGTCAGCATTTAAACTTTTTTAAAATCACTTCTTAAAATCAAATTGGATAGTTTATTTGTTAAAGTGAAATATATAAAGGTTGTAATATTTTAAATTCAAACAGGATATGATATACCATAGCTTTATATTACTATATTGCATAATGTTATATTCTTGATGATGTGCTTACGTGTCATTGGTATGCTTCGAATGAATATGTGGCATTGAGTGTAAGTTTTAATATGTTCTATTGTGACAAAATCTCTACTATAATTAATATCAAACTATAAAATGTTAATAATTAATCTAAAACAACATACAATAAAGTTAAAGTCTAGAAGTCATGTAAATTAAAGCTTTTGATGTTAATGTATTTATATTTCTAATTCATTCATAATAATCGTTAGCATTAACTTAATAATATATAATTTACTTTCAATAAGAATACTTTAAACATAGGATTAACTCGGATTTTTAAGCATCCCAACCACCATTATTAGTAACGCATAATATTAACAAAAAAATGTGGAATAAAAATATAATATATCAAGACCTAAATTATTATCTAAAAAATAGTATTGGATAAATTTAAGCTTAAAATGAATATGATAATACGAATTATTATGTCCAATTTCAAAGATATATGCGTATAAATATAACTTTAGATACATTAGCAAAGCTCTATTCAGTTTGCAAAACCACTATGTCGAATTCTAATCCAGAATTCTTTTTGCAAGGTAGACGCAAAAAGCAAAAACACTCATCCTTAACGCCAATGTTCAATTTCGATATCTCTTATTTAGATGAGATCACAAACAATGAAGAATGCTCAACCATCAAAGTGAAAATCATACATCTTTGGAAAACAACATCAACTCTTTGGGTTAGTTCTTCAAAGGGTGAAAACATTAACATGCTACTAATGGACGAAAAAGTAATGTTTACTTATTTGATATTTAAATTTTGTTTATATGCATTATATAGCTTTTATCTTACAATATTATCATTTTTGTTGTTTAGATATATAAGTTATATTAATCCAACACTGAAAACATCATGTATTGTGTTTTTCAATAACTATTGCAGGGCAATAAAATCCATGCTTGTGCAAATCATTACGTCCTCAAGTTGTGTCGACCAATGCTGAAGAAAGATAACTGTATACTTCTATCGAATTTCAATTTGTATACCGGGTTGGAAGGCATGCAGCTAACAAATCACGTTGGCAAGATTTACTTTAAAAATAATACATCCATAAGTGTGGTTCAGGATTTTAACTGTGCACATGATGGATTCGAATTCATTGAATATCGTGATATCATCACCGAAGAAAAATACAACAAGCTTGCATTTGGTATGAATGATGCTCAGAATTATGGTACACTAATTTAAAATAATTTTATATCATGCAATGTTTATTTGATGAACGTGGTGTTTGTAGATATTATTGGTTTGATTTCATCAAAACCAAAGTTGAAAGCAATATATTACAGAAAGAAGACCACAATAATTTCCGAATTCAAGCTTCAAAATTTAAAGTAATGTTTATTGTTTATAATTATGATAATATTTAGAGCAATTTCTAACGCTTTTATTCGTATTATCTTATTTATGTTAACATTATTTATATATTAAACAGTGGTGATGAAGTTAACGTTACATTATGGGAAGATAATGCTGACAGATTGGACAATTACTTAAGTCAGGAATATATTCAGAATGAGCCAGTTGTGTTGGTTATTCAGCTTGCAAAAATCAACACATGGGGAAGTAAGATATAAAATAAATTACTATAATTATTCATGTCTATTATTACATGTTATGTTTCATGTTGTTTTATATTTTAATTTTGTGTTCTTTGTTATTATTTTTTTACACCAGATGAGCACGAGGTTTCAACCATTCCTTTTTGCACCAATGTTATTATAAATGAAAATATTCCTGCAATAACATCTTTCAAACAAAGGTATACACCTTTTTAATTTTGCTTCATTATTTAAAAAAAAGAATCAAGGAAAAAAAATTATTATTTTACAACATAAATTTGTGTTTAATCTTTGTAAATAGGTTGCTGGATAAAAAAATATGCAACACAAAATCTAGGATTGTCGATCAAGATGGCAGCATTGCTAATGAAGTATTTTTGAATTTTTAAAATTCTACTTTATGTTTTCTTTTTTAACTTAAGTGTTTAGTTATAAAATTATGGGAAACCATCATGCAATTGCAAACCTTATTTGATTATATAATACTAAAATCATTTCAAGGCACAATACTCGGAATCAGCTCCTCTAGATGCTGGTGATTTGTCAACTGTTAAGCACGGAAATGCATGTGATGTTACAGTCATTAACATATCAGTCGATGAGGATGAGGTATTATTATAAATTTAACACGTATAAATTGTACATTTCCTAAAATGTTTTAAACAATTTAACCATGATGCAATTGCAAACCTTATTTTATTATATAATATTAAAATAATTTCAAGGCACAATGCTCGGAATCAGCTCCTATAGATGATGGTGATTTGTCAACTGTTAAGCACGGAAACGCATGTGATGTTACAGTCATTAACATATCAGACGATGAGGATGAGGTAAGGTATTATTTAAGTTTTGAGTTACATATCGAATTATGTTGTAGTGAACAGTAAATTTATATTAAATTTAATTTTTTATGCATTTTTGAGGTTGTTTGTTTGACACAAGACAATCGAAGATTATCGAGGACGAATTCTGGAAATTGTTTCGTAAATGAATCTAATGATGAGGTATTTTCATTTATTTTATCTTATATTTAATTGCTGTAAGCAGAAATATGTATTTTTAAAATGTATTTTAATGATTAAGATAACATATTAATCTGTTATGCATAGGTGGGATGTTTCGCTGGCACTAGTCACGGATTTTCAAAATCAACATTTCAAATGGGAAAAAATATATGCGGGCTTGATGATTACTTTGAATATGACATTGATGGTGGATATACTTTCACAGCTGAAGAGGTATATATATATTTTTTATGATAATAAAAAATTTCCAAATAAATAATTTTGTGAAAATTTTCTAACTTACTTATAACTGAGAAAATAATTGTTATGTTGAAAAGCAGGCATCTTTTAAAGATGATGTATCTGAGTAATTAAAGTTGGATATGGATTCTCTAAATGCAAAAAAAACCAATCGTATCTATGATTCAGATTACATAATTCAACACAATTGCACCTGGTGGAATCACAATGCTCATGAGAATGAAGACATGGTTGTTTACGCACCTTTTCATCCCAATATTGGTTATTACTATCAATTGGTAAGAACAAGTAAACAATAATCAAATCAAATACTTTTAATTCCTAATAATACTTAGAATCATTAACGTATTCTCTCTTATGAAATAGATAATCGAATCCAACATTTGGAATGATTTGGGTATGCAAAAGTACCGAAAAGGAGAGATCGTGCACAGAAAATGGGTTTACTCAGTCAACTTGCATGTTGTTACACATGAACAAGATCATTCTCAAATTAAATCGTTAGTATTGGAAGGGAATTGGTATCAATTTGGGCAAGATTGCGGATTTGAAGAAGAAAAAATTATGTGTATAAAGCTGGTGCGTTATGAAGTTCAAAGACTAAATGATGAAATTCTCAAAATCCCAATATTTCATGTTTGTTAGTAGTAAAGAGAAACCAATGAACAATCGTGTTATTTTTTTCCCATTAGACTAATTATTCTATGAGTTATGTTTAGTGTTGTGCGTGTGGCTATCAATTGTTTGTTTTCATACGAGATAATTATATATCTTTATCACTTTTTTAAATTATGAATTTTGTTTTTTAAAATTCTTAAATTTCTCAAACTTTATAACACAAACAATTATGATCAATCTTTATGGCACATTGACATCACTATTTAAAAATGGCTTGTGTCTAATCATTTTAACACATGTTCATATAAAATATGTATGTTTTCTTACATACACCTTAATGGCATGATGATAGACCATCAAGACCTTTTAAACATGTAGAATTTTTCTTATGTATATGATAAAATTTTCATCTTTTTTTGGTTTAATGAAGCAAGAAAGTTTTTTTCAAACCGCATTTAACAGGGTTCTAAAAGTAAAACCATTTTTATAAGATATGTTTGAATTTTTCATCTTTTTTTAGTTAACATATATGCTAATTTATAGTAATAGATAAATATTGTGTTTTAAACGAAATATTAAAGGGAACCTGCATAGCGAATTTTTTATAAGATATGTTTGAATTTAAAAAGATATAATTTAGGATATAAGCTTAGAATATAAGATTGCCCATATTTTTTAATTAAAGATATAATTTAGGATATAAGTTTAGGATATAAGATTGGCCATATTTTTGGTAATCTAACTAAATACAACTTTCTTTTGAGATGATCACGACTGTATACATTGTTAACCTAATTTGACACTATATATACACCACAATATAACCATCTTTCTCGCAATAAAAAATCGCAAGGCTATATTCAGAAAAATAGATTGCATTATGGACGCTCAAACACACTCTGAAAGGCTTGCAACGAGAGCGTCTGAGAAGAAAAACGTGAATTCCCCTTCAAAAGGTATGTTTTAATAAATAAGATACCCATTGGGTTGTTATATTCTTGATGATGTAGTAGTAAAAGTCATATAATGTTTTAATGCATAATGTTTTGTATTTGTTTATAGTTGTTGAATCACAGGCAAATAATTCCACGCAGAAAAAAAAAGTAAAAAACTTTCACAAGGTATTGTCTATTAATCTTAATATTTAAAACATTTATATTTGAGTGTTTATACTATGTGACTTTATTTATAACTTTTAAATCAGCAGCAGCAACGAATAGAAGTTCATCAAAGACCAAAAAGTTCTCATCAAATTCAAAAAGAGCTCAAGTGGATGTGAACTGATTTATACCAATGCGATATATTGCTCAGCTTAAGCGACTAATAACAGTGATGGAAGCAAAACTTATAAGCGACGAACAAATGGTATTGGAATGTAAAGAAGCAATTGATAAGCGTAGGGAAAAAATATTAGAATATCAAGAAACGATAAACAATGTTAAAAAACAGTTGGATAATTATAGTTGTTTGTAATCTCTTTAATATCATGCATAATTTAGTTTTATTATTGTATATATTACATGCTAAAAAACCATGTTGAATCATACATAGTTATCATAAGTATCTTTTTTGTTTCATGCACATTCGTGTTATAATGAACGTGTACTGTCACTTAAAACACCTATCTAAACTTAAAACTTATCTGATGACAGGCTACAATTAAACATCATCATTAAACATTTATATACCTGGATGTTCTAATAGTCATAATTATACATATAGGATATGGTTTAGGTACCATAGTTAAACATTCCTACCAATAAACATGGTAATTTCATAACAGTCGTAACAAAATAAAGTTTAAGAACATTACGGTTTTAACAGACATCAAATATCACTACTTGATGCTGCACACCAGCTTCCACTTCTTCCGTTATTTCAATCAACTTGAATCGCAACATCTTTGGCATCATGAAGTCACACATACCTGCAAATTCTCTCCAATTTCCATTCATAACAACATGGTTTGTCCTCATAGGATCTTCTGGGTGGAATACCATCTTGACTATCATCGGATACTTGACATCATTGTGGAGTAACTTAGCTCTGGTGTAAGTATGCATCATGTGGTCCTCACAAAGTTTTGAAAATATGGTCTGCAATTAGTTTACATGATATCAATAAATTAAAAAAAAATATATATAATTTAACTGTTTGATATACTTACCAATCGACGATAAGCTCATATGGCAGAATTCAACTCTGTGTAGAAAACATCAACTTCATCCAAATGAGTACGATGACCTGGCCATGTGCAAACATGCTTGGCTCTCTTATCTATTACAAAGAAGAAACGTTTATTTATTCAAACTATCAAATTATCTTAGTTTACTTCTACAATTATAAACTAATTTACCTGCAGCGGCATAATATGGTATCTGGCGAGTGGGACGCAACAACATTGTGGGATAAACTCTTTCATCGTACAACCCCAATCCTGAATCATCAAATACCATCAATTTCAATATGTTATCTCCTGAATTGGTGAATACCATCCTCTGTCCTAAAACTATGTCAGCAAATGCCACAAGCTAATCCCATCGATCTCTTGATAAACAATTCATCATGTCTTCGTATTGTGGGTATGGTTGTAATCTCTCATAGATCAACTTGAACCTGAAACCATTAATGCTAACCCATATTCTGTTTCCAACAAGATCTCTAATAAAATCATCTAGTAAAAGCTGCGTTAATGTGCAATAAAATAACTTAAACAACTATCATCAGGATTTAGAAAAACTATCATATCTTTTTATCAAATAACAAATATATAGTTGATTGAGATACCTGCACTGATGCTCTGCATTCTACAAGACACTTGAAAACTCTATCTTCAACCACATCTATTCCATACCCAGGACCTTCAATTCCATTGTTATCATAACCTGTGACATAAAAAGTGTTATGGGCTTCCCTAACAAAGTGAAGTGTTCTCACAGTTGGTTGTATGTTCGATCTAATGAACGCTTTCCATTCATCATCATAAAACTGCAAGTCATTTGCTCTCCCACGTCTAAATTGGCATACATATCTGCGCCTATCACTTCCATGGATGAAAATGTAATCTTGATTGGAGTAAAAGTTATCAATGAACACTTGTGGCAAATTCTGCAAAATTTCATATGGTTAATTTTATAGTATAACAGTAAAATCATGTTACAACTATCTTTTTTAACTTTCACAAACCTGAAACACCTTATAAGTTGTTTGATTTATAGGAAAAATAAACTGTTGAGGCATTTTTCCTGAAAATAACACATTGAGAATAAAAATGTGCTGACAAAGCTTATAGGTAAAGAAGTAAATCTAATTATACTTTAAGAATAAAATCCAATAAACCAACAATCCAAGAAGCATATTGGGAATACAATCTTAGTTTAACTCAAACAAGCTAAAATCTACTTACATGTATAGCATGTTAGCGGAAAATTTACCCATTTCAGCATTAGAAACAGTAAATAGAATGTTGCATTTCCGCTTATAATGTACATTATTGGGAGAGCAAAAAACGGTAATCAAGATCAAACACAAACCAGTATAAAACGGTGTCCAAATAAAGGAATGAAAACCATCTACATCGTTAGATAGATCTGCCCTGGTCATTGAGCTTTAACTTCTTAGAAATAAAATACTTACAATCATTTATATTGCTCTCTTAGATGTGACGAACGTACATATTTATTATTTAGAACCTACGACATTAGAGAGCTAATCGTACATGGATGAAATCATAATTGATATAAACAATGCATAAAATGTATAGTAAAGAAAAGAGTCTAAGAAACATTATTCATTTTCAATACAATAATGAAGGAGTGTTGCCTGTCATGAACAATAAACACTATATCATTATTGCATTGAAGACGTCTCAATGATCAAGGTAAATGTATTTAACGATGTAGGCGGTTTCCATCGCTTTAATTGGACCCCGTTTTCTAGCGTTTGTTGTTTGATCTTCATTGATTACAAAAAATGCCAATCAAGATCAAACACCATACGTTAGAAAACGGGGTCCAATTAAAGCGATGGAACCCATCTACATCGTTAGATAGATCTGCCTTAATTACCGAGCTTTAAGTTCTTAGCAAGCAAATTCTTACTATCATTTATATTGCTATCTTAGATGTCATGAACATACATCTTAGTTATGTAGATCATACGGCATTAGATAGCTATTCGTGATTCAATAAAATCATATTAAATTTATATCAACAATGCAATGAAAATAGTTCAATTCTTTATCTGTTTATTGTACCTGATTTGTGAAATATGTTTATCTGAGGTAAATAACTAAAACTTAATGGTTATTGGGAATACAGTCTTAGTTTAACACAAACCAGCTAAAATATACTAACATATATAGCATCTTAGCGAAAAACAAACCCGTTTCAGCGTTAGAAACAGTACATAGCATGTTGCATTTCCACCTATAATGTGCTAACAAGGAATGTAGGTAAAGAACTAAAACTAATTAGAGTTAAACCATGTATATTAGAAACACATGTGGACAATCAATTGGATACACATTAAAAAACAAAGCAACTCTGCATAAAATCATTGTGTCCGAGTTAGAACTAACACACCAAAAACATAGAATCAACAAAAAAGAGACAACACATTGTTTACATTTACCACAACAAAAACATAAAATCAACAAACAAGAGACAACACATTCTTTACATCTTCTAAAAACACATTGTTTACATTTACCACAACAAAAACAGAGAAACATAAACTGCATTGTGTTACTCAGTTATAAACAAGCACGAAACATAAGGTATCTATTTTAGTAAGAAAATCAACACGCATTTCCATCTAAGATAATATCTTTTTAAAAATACATAATGATCCGATTACTATATTTGGGGCTTTTCAAACCAATCAACAAACAACAAATGCAATCTAAGAATGTTGCGATTAAACTTATATTGTATTCATAAACTAATCCTGTTCAACTTTAAACACTTATTTTAACAACCAATCATTCTTATATCAGATAACAAGGAAATATTCACGGAAAAACAAATCAACCACATGCCACTAACCAAACATAGTATTTTAACTTGATTAAACATGGTTGAATGAAGCAAGAAATTAAAAAAAAAACGGAAAAAAAACCCTGAATGATCGCAGAATCAATGGCAGCAGTGTTTATGTGTTTAGTTACTTTATAAAAATGAAATTAATGGCTTGAAGTTTATATATATTAAATATAATAAATATAGTGTAAGTAGATATAATCATTTACAATGTTGATAATGCATAAGCAGCACAAATATTTAGCATGCATTTGATATGTATAGCATGCAGCAACATAGAAAAAATGGTGCCTCAACAAGTACAAAAACATGGAGATTTAGTATCTATGATACAAAATTAAAGTCCAATTTGACTTTTTGACTAAAATCAACACGAAAATAAAATTTACTGAAAGGTACTATGGTCTTTTCAATATAAACAATGACATAAAGTATGGTCTTCAAACACATTGTACTTTAATTTTCACTGCACACATTGTACTTTAGTCATTCTTTAGGATCATAATAAAAGCTTATTAGAAGTGGTATGGAATCTAAATAAATGTACCATAATTAACAGATGAAAGTGGTTTAAACATTATTAGACATTCTTTGTAATGCATATATATTTTTGCGATTTAGTGGTTTCTAAATATTATCACACATTGTACTTATTTAAACAAACATAAAATTGATTAACCAATTTACTAAACAAATATTATTCATAGTATCCTAATAAAATTTTTGTTGTACTTTATTTGCCATGACAACAAACTATTATGTCCCCATAAACGTGATACTTATATTCAAAATGATTTTTTATGTAAAATCACATGGTTAGTGCAAATCCAAAAGCATGCCCGCCCATTGGGCGGGCCATGACCACTAGTATATACACACACACACACACACACACACACACACACACACACACACACACACACACACACACACATATATATATATATATATATATATATATATATATATATATATATATATATATATATATATATATATATATATATATATATATATATATATATATATATATATATATATATATGTGTGTGTGTGTGTGTGTGTGTATATATATGTATATATATATATATATATATATATATATATATATATATATATATGTATAGAATCTAGATCAAATAAGATCAAACTTAAAGTTGTAAAAATAAGATCCAACTAAAATTTAACAAATGACACTCTTCTTAAAACAAAAATAAAAATTTTATCAATTACAATTAAAATTGTAAAATCTCTGATGTTTTTCTTTTTAAACTTGGCGAAATCTAGGTGATACACTTTGATTCGATGTTTAATGTGTATCATGTTTTGGTATGTGCACTAGTTTATTTACTAGTTGATATGTATTAGTGTATCAATTTATGTATAAGATATCAGTTTTTTTAGATTTTGATATATCGAAATAAAAATTTTAATTGTGTATCAGTAATCCAAATTCAAGTATTAGTTGGTTGTTAGTTGCAGAAATGTTAATTTGTACTAATTTTTTAGTTTTTGTGTATTATTGCTAAAATGGTTATTTATAAATGTTTTTAATGGTTGTTTAGACTAGATCTTATTTTTACAACTTTAAGTTTGATCTCACATTAACCCTCCCCTGTATGTATATATATATATATATATATATATATATATATATATATATATATAGATATATATATATATATCTATATGTATATATGTATATATATATGTGTGTATATATGTATATATATATGTATATCTAGATGTATATATATATATATATATATATATATATATATATATATATATATATATATATATATATATATATATATATATATATATATATATATATATATATATATATATATATATATATATATATATATATATATATATATATATATATATATATATATATATATATATATATATATATATATATATATATATATATATATATATATATATATATATATATATATATATCTTTTGTAGATTGATCAGGTCATTGGGGAAAATCATCTATTTAAAGAAAGCATTACCCTCACTAAAGAATGGTGCTGTTATGCAAGTCGAACTCTTGGTGCGCATGCAGGACTTATATCGACATATGGGTTGGAGACATAAGATGTGCATCCCAAGTATAAGTTCCAGAACCAAGCATAAGTGCCCTTATAATGTTTCTTCCGCTATGTTTTGTTTGATGAGTTCTTGTGTAGACTGCCTGTGATTTAAAAGAATGATTCATAAGCATATGGGATGCTAAAATATAAAACTAAAAATATAGTAAAGTAATTTGCCTTACTTGATGGAGTTGTAAGATTTCTTTAGAAACTTTCAGAGCCTGAAAAAATACCATATACAAAAAGTACTCATCAAATATAAACAAAACAAATTAAGAACACTTGATCATTGTAGACATACTGAGATTATTCCAAGCGCGTTGTAGTGGTATTAACCGAAGAACCAACATGAACGGATAAAAGAGATTAAAGGGATATTGGTAGCCAAAGAACCATCAAGAATAACTGATACCAAATTATATTCAGCCTAGAATGATGTGTACTGAAGCAAAGCAAATTTAAAAGAGCAACTTAACCAAATTTAGGAGATGTAAAAAAGAACAAATAGTGCAAACTATTATAAAGAAAAGGAAGCAAAATGAGTACATGACAGGCAAGAGCATAATAATAAAATAAGAAAAAAATTGGAAACATGCTAAAAGTAGATACCTGCATTTATATGTAAATGCTTGAATGCTTCCTGGCAAAGAAAGAAATTGTGACATTTGTCGAGTTGCGGAACAACTTACACCACAAAATGATATGTTTGTTGCGAGTTGCAATACGGGACATGGCTCAAATATATAGAGGTGTGGCTACGGGGAACTTATTACATTCTTTCGATGTTGGATACAACAATATATATAGTGTCTTCTATTAATATCCTCACAATCTAATCAATGTGGCATACATACCAATAATAATATAGTGATTGCGATCAATATTCTCGAAATCTTATTAGACTTGGGTCATGACCCTTAAGAACTAGAAACCATCAAGATAAGCTATTAGTATACCTTCAAAACCAAAAGGAATTCTAGCCTACCTGATGTAGTGGTATGTGAGTAGCTCACATCACACACCCAATAATATTTATTGGTTAAACATCAAGAATATTTTTTACAACCCTTGTAGCATAGTTGAATTCATGGATTCGTGAAAAGGATAAGTAGTTGGTTCAAATGATCTATCGTGTATGGATAATAACATCCAAATACAATATTCTTTTATCCATTTAGTATTTCATATGATTTTACATATAAGAAAAATCAATTAATAGAGTAAATGAATTAAGGCCTTGCCATATACTCCTATATAATTGCTTACCTAATTGATACTTGACAACAAACTAGCTAAAATGAATAATATAGCCTTAATTTTTATAAATACCAGTTAATAACACCGCACGCATACAAAATTTAGCATAATGAAGGGATTTTCTTTAAAAAAAATGAAACACACATTCTAAATTCATAAGGCTTTGGATATATACCAAGCCATGTTTTGCATGTCAATAAATGTAAAAATAAAGATACAACTTTATAAAAATGAGCACAAATACCGTTTTGTAGGTATGACTTAAAATGTTAATTAGTGTACATAACTTATTGGTTGAGAGAATTGTATACTAGTATAAAAATACTTTACACTGGCTGATTGTACCATGGCTAACCGTAACTTGTATGCAAATGGCAAAATCTTTAACAATAATTGATTTCAATTTTCAATACTATTGATTTTCCATTTTGTTACTATTTCTATGCAGGTGAGAGTTGGTCTTTTTTCATTCCCTTTGTCAAGTGTTTGGATCATGGTGGATATGAAAAAGAAACGAAGATATCAACAAATTAAAGAGATGTACGATTCACCTCATGAATATTTAGATGAGCACAAAAGAGTATACTTAGCAACATGAAGGTACACATGACTTCATGGATGATGCAATATTATCTGTTCTTGAAGATGCTTCTGAAGAGGAATATCTGGGGTTTGACTATTATTCAATTATTAAGGTAACAAGTCTAGTAAGCTACATATTGATCCATTTTTGTATTTGCAAAGCAAACAAAGAAGGGTTAACTTAATTTTAACTATGTCGTAGGAAATACTCATAGGAATCCTAGACACGACACCTGTGACTTTAACGTGGGCTTTATCTTTGCTGCTTAACAACCCAAAAGCAATGAAAACAGTTCAAGACAAAGTTGATGTCCAAGCTAGAAATGAAAGACTAATGGAGGAATCTGACATTAAAGATTAATGATTTAATATAAAATGTTATATTTAATTATTAAATAACAGAAAACGTATAATGACCGTTAGTATTTAACGAAAAATGACTAACGATCGTTAAACAATAAAATAAAGGACTAGAGGTTAAATTGGATGTCAAGAAGGATCCGGAAGCCTCTAAGGGTGTTTGGCCGATTGGTTAGGTTTAGGGGTTTCCTAATTCTCAACCAACTTGTCCTCCAAGTTTAGCGTAATATAAATACAAGGCTTAAGGTCATTAGTTGGGATCTCTTGTGCACATAACATAACCTTAAACTCGTGTTTTCTTTTCTTTGTGATTCGATCGGCTGAAACCCTCCATAGGGTGTTCGAATTTTTGGTTTTACATAAACAAAATGTTTTGTGTTCTTATTACTAGCATAACTTTACTTTGTTATAGTACGTGTGTACAAGAACGTGGTACAATCACACTATCGATTGTATCTTGGATTGAATTGCAAAAACGGTAGAGGGCAAATCGTGTAATCCTTATAAACCCTAATTCGGGTTCATCTCCATTGTTGCTTGGATTGATTTTGTTTAGCTAGGATCCCAAGGCACACATACGTTTTATATTTGGTTAATTAATTTACATATTATTCTTTCCTATATGCTTCCGCATGTGTACTTGATATTTATTGTTTATATTTATGAGTTGGTTAATAATTTGTTAAGTAATTCCACCACATCTCCACCTCTATTACTCCTTCACCATCAATCCATCATCTGACTTCCATCATCACCACTTTTGTAACACCCCAAAATCGGGTTTTTAAGTATTATATTACGAGAGTGCTTTGAAATAGTTTGACCAAGATTTGTATATGTTTGAAGGTCTAATACGATTGGTTAGTCAATCTTATTAGCCAAACTATAAGTCAAGATATTATGTAAATGGTTTTAGAAAGTATTATGCGTCACTAATATAAGGGAAAAGAAGTTTAGGGACCTAAGCTGCCAAAATCTCAATTTGGTACTAGAACCGGCTTGTTTAGTACTAGAACCACCTTGTTCTAGCCTGTAGGGGACTATTCTTGCCAAAAGACAAAAAATGTATCAAATTTTGTGTTAAATAACCAAACCTTCCATAAGTTTCCACCACTTTCCATTGGTTATGCGTGTGTGACGAGCTAAAGAGAGAAATAGGAGGGAAGCCAAGACTTTATGGTTATCAATTTGATGGTAATTACTGTTCCTAATCATAATATAAGTCTCTAGCAAGATTTCCTCACAAGGTAAGATGTCTATTTTGTTAGAGTTTGCCGATAAATATTAATATGTGTATGACTAAAATCGAACTCGAGACCTGGGGATTGCACACATTACAAATGAGAATTAAAGAATAATAATTGATATATATTAAATGTTATATATATAATTATTTAAACGCAAGAAATAGCTAATGGTCGTTAGTACTTAACGGAATTGACTAACGGACAAACGATAAGGACTAGAATGTAAAGCAAGAAGGTTCTGGAACACAACTTGGGTACTGATGTGTGGTTTTGTAACCTTACAACAGGTTTTACCTCTCGAGGGATCTCAAGAGGCTTACAACCCCACCAGGCAGTGTACCTGACCGATGTAGTATAGGATAGTGGTAAGTACGGGGGATTGATCGTTCTCTCACAGGGAATAGTGTTCGTTAGGATAGAAAAACTACTCTAATAGGTCTAGGGGTGGAAGGAAGATTCTTTTTGTATTTTTATATTTTATGGAAAGCAAGTAAAATCTCGGTTTTGGAAGAAGGGCGGAATTAGTTGCTAGTCAACTAACCCAAGTTTACTACTTATGCAAATTAAAATAAAATAAATATCTAAACTATTGTGGTTGTGAAAACAATATGGAGAAAGTTGTGTTCACTTAGATTTCATTACTCCCTAACTATCTTTTACCGGTTAATTGATATGTATGTTACTTGTGTGGATGAAGGGTGTATTCCTAATAACTCATGGAGTGGCATACATATCTCTCCAATTCTATGAGCTCTTATCTCGCCCTATGCCATGCACGGCACAACCATAGGGGTTGTAAACAGTGGCTCATGCGTTAAATACTACCTTAATAGCCTAGTATGCCTTGGCTACATGTTTCCCAAGACGTTCAAGCACGTTACCATAAAGGAGGTTGGCCAGTTTTCTTGAGCCTAACATTGATGGAACAATCATCCCAACAAACAACAACACACACCAATCAACCAATAATTAATAGTTAGGTTTCATTAGATCTAAGCAAACACTAGAGAATTTAGCTACACATGTTAATTAAAAGACAAGCAAAAGAGATAATCAACCAACACATAGACATATTGATTGAATTAAAGTGAAGACTTATCTTTAATTAAGCATGAGGGTTCCAAGGGTTGGAAACCCTAAAAAGTACAGAAAATTCGTCTTTAGGGTTTGCCCTAAAAGTTCTCCACAAAGTTCCACACTAATGAATGAAAATTAGAAAACTATATATAGATTTTACACTCTGACGGCGTCAGGTTATAAGGGCTGACGCCGTCAGCTCGCCGCCAACAGTTTTCTCGGATGGCCTAGATCCACTTCTGACGCCGTCACCTTATAAACTCTTTTGGGCCGTCACTCTTTAACTTTACTCCTGACGGCCTACTTTTCCTAACACCTGACGGCGTCAGGTGTTAAATCCTTTGGCCCGTCATTTGAAAATTGATTTCCACTCTTTTGTCAAGGCTTTCTGACGGCGTCACCTTGTGACTTCTGACGCCGTCATGTAGTAAATCACCATCTTTTGAGACTTTGTCGTTTTCTTCACTTTTATGCTCCAAAAACGTCCGAATATGCATGTTTTCCAGAATTCTTCTCAAAAGTACCTAAAATGAAAAAAGAAACGATTTAGGGCAATATTTGATCACATTTATACGAATTAGGGCTTAAATAACCCCCTAAAAGCGTAACACTTTTCGTCTCATCAGGTACTTATTGCCGGTCGAACCCAGCTCAAAGGAGGGTTCCCTTTGCCCTAACGTGTTCCCAAAGTTTTACATTTAGTATAAAAGCAAACCTAGGGTAAGAACTTTTATACCTTTTGTGCACACATACAAAACCCTAAAAAAAAATTCTTCTTGTTTTTTCCTTGGTGGCCGATCGATCGGGTTCCTTTGATCGAAATTCGCATAAGAAAATTCTTGTGTTTCGTTTACTAGCATAACCTTTAATTCGCTATTAATTTGTGTGTACAAGAACGAGGTAATAACTCACTATAGTTATTATCAAGGGATCGATAAACAAAACGGTAAGGGGTTTATCATAGATCCATCTTTACATTCATTCAAGGTTTATTGAAGTGATTCTTGTTTAGCTAGAATCCAACAGTACGTTCTTATTTACGTTTATGTTAATCTATTGTATGTTATAGATGTTCCTACGCTTCCGCACTATCTGATTACTTGATTTGGTTAATTATATGATTGTGATGTTTTATTAATTCTAACATATTTCATGTTGAATTAAAGAATTAAGAGTTAGGGTTCATAAGCAAGATTTGGGGGTTTTGGGTAATTATGGTTTAAGTTAAAATAAAGATGTTATAGGATTCTTGGGTGAAGACCCTTTAATGAATCGAAAGCAAATTGGTGATTTTAGAATATGATCATGATATGATCATGTAAATGATTCAAAGTTAGTTATGGTTATGGGTGAGTTAGACACCCTTAATTATTATGTAAATTTGAAGTGTTAATATTTCTTGGTGATTATTTGACTAGGAAATCAAGCAAAGAAGGTGATGGTGGTTTAGTAGTTATTTAGCTTGGATGTGAGGTAAGCAAAATGGTTATGACATGAGATTATATTGATTTATTCATATGTGTGTTATGTGAAAGATGATAGTGAAGGTTTAGGAGGCATTTGACTTAGTGAGCTTGGATTAAAAATAGATTAAGACAAGTTTGGCAAGACTAGCCAAAGTTGTTGTTAAGGCCTTTGTGATTTATTTAAGGTATGTAAGAATTATGTTTGATTGAAGATATGTGTATTGAGTGTGATGTGCAAGTATTGATAAAAGGTAGTCTTTTGGACTAATGTGATGTAAATGATGCTTATGTGATTAATGATGTATAATGTCGTGTTATTATCCTTTTTACTTACTAAGTGTAATGCTTACGACTTAGTTGTTTAATCTTTTTGTAGGTTTACATTGATTTAAAGGATGGCTAGGATAGTAGCTCATGGGGCTAATAGAAAATGGAAGTTATTGTCGAAATTAAACAAGTAATTATGATAGATACTGAGCTCAAGTCAAGGTTGAACTCCAAGTGTCGTAAAATGGTTTGTACAGTAGTTTTGTAGTGTCAAAGTTCTTATTTAAGTATGTATATGAGCTATGCTCAAGTTGTGTTTAAGTTGAGTTGAAAATGGTTCAAAAAAAGGTGTTTGGCAAAACACCCGTTGCTTTGTAAGGTACATGTTCAAGTGCCATTTAGACCACAAAAGGTTTATGAAATTGAAGTATATGTTATGTTATTGAAGTTATTATGTTGTGTCGATATGTGAAAGTCGAGTTATTGTCATTTTAGTTAAGTATGAAAACGGGACAACAAGTAGTGCAGAAAATTGTGTTGTCTTTGAAGGACCATATCTAATAAACCGTAAGTCCGTAGGATTTGTGCCACCCTTTATTTAAAGGTATTTGTGTCTAGTTTCATTTATAAATACATTCAAGGGTTGATTTGTAATAGATTGTTGTCAGTTCTTTAAAGAGTAGCAGGAGGTCAGTTTTGGGTCATGTCATTTTTGCAAAAAAAAATTAATTTTTGGTCAAATTTGGAAAAGGGCGTTTCATCTTTCAATCATCAAAACCTTAAAATACCTCATTCATCATCATTCGAAGTTTATACTCGAATACAAGAAGTGACTTCATACATCACCTTTTGTTGCATTTCTTATCACCATGTCCGACTAAACATGCGGGTATCACGACCGGCATTATGGTTTGATCTTTTGTACTTTCATGATTAATTTGTTTGAACAATATTAGAGTTGTAGATACATTGATGCAGATTTGATCTTAATGGATATGATATGGTTTTCATCATTATGTTACAAAATTAATTTGATAGTTAGTTGTAAGACGGTATCATATCGTGGTTGTCCCGTTCATGCCGGATAATTCTAAGTAGTGTATGAGGTGATTGGTGCCAACACGTATTCCGTGCCCAAAATTAATTATTCAATAGTACTAGTTTGTGTATGAAACTCGAGAAACCATAATATCAACTAAAAGTAAAACAAATACATTAGTTATCCTGATTAAATCAGAAGCGATTGAGTTTTTAATTCATAAGTTTATATTGTTAAGTTTAGTGATTGTTTCAATTTCATTTTCTTGTTTTAAATCGATTTAGTTTATTAGTTTTAAGTTTTAGTTATAATCAACTATTCCCAAACAATAAAGAATTTACTATTTTTCTTATAATCAAATAGGTATTATAGCGTAGTGTTAACTATAAGCTCCTCATGATTATGATAATTTATCTACCTTATCTTAAAATAGTTTCTTTAAGATTATTTTGATACAGTTATTTATTTGTAACATAGGTCACGACATGAAAATTTGTAAGAATAACATGTCACTCTTGATGGTCTTAGATATTATTGTATTTTTTTATCTTGCAAAACATCAAAAATCGTGAAAGTTGGCCGTCTCGTACGCACTTCGTAAGGACGATATGTGGAAGGTAATATTCATATTCACCTACTTCGATAATATGTGAAAAATAATGTTTAAACTTATTCAACAACACACTCAATGCTCTAAATAAAGTGGCCACTTCTTTTTGCAAATTTTTCTCCCTCAAAACCCAACTTAGCTACTTGACATTTGTTATTTGGCATTTTAATTAGGGAGATGATTTGTACACCATTTATTTTAGTCATTCACCACTAAATTACATCAGTGATGCACACAGTACAACACTGCCATGCATAATTTAGTGGTGGATGGATAAAAGAAATGGTGTACAAATCACCTCCCTTTTAATTACATCAAAGGTCCATAGTACAAGTTTTGTAACTATTTGGTTCATTACCATGTTACCGTCAAGTTATACCACTAGCTCAATGCATGTGCGGGTCACTATATTCGTCCCCCGGATATTCTATAGTCTAGCTCAAACCAGTCTTTGTGACTTTATTCCAGTTTCCCTTTACAAAAGACATGTCTAAATGCACATCATCCTCAACCACAAACCCAAAGGGTGGACTAAAATATATGTAAAAATCTTATATTTTATACGAATTCTAAATTATAGTCATTGAATAATTATGTTGACATAATATTTACTGATATACATGCTTGTGTATGTTTGTGTGTTGGTTGATCTATTTTGTTATCAAATTAGAAGCACTATAGTTTGTTCATCGTAAAGAAGGGCAAGCATGAAGCATCTTATATAGGTGGGCCGTAACGTCAAAGGGTGAACAACCAACAATTAGCACATGGTTGAAATGACTGAATTGCATTAAAACTTAATATGACATTGTATCTTAATAAGAACAAACAAGGAAACATTATCTTAGCATTCACATTGTGGTTGGATGTGTGGTTGTTTTACTTTGTGAAGCAGTGGCAATATGAGACATGTAAGGCAATCATCCAGATGAGAAATTACAATTAAGTTACACACAAATATGAATTATACTACCAAAACCGAACAACATATACTTCTCAACAACACATTGTAAGCAAAATGTATCTTTTAAAGCCTCGATTTCAGACTAGCTACTGTTTAGCGTATATGGCTCGTTATATTCTCAATCAAAATTATATGATATCAGGACTGTTTTGTTACACGTGCCGTCAAGTCAACTCGCACCAGTTACAGAAGTTTAGTGTTTTAGATATGATTTTTATTTCAAAAGCGTTTTCACAAGAGTCAATATAGGGATTTTTTTTACAATGTGTTTCTTTATTGTCTACTAAGACGAATCTAATTTGCTTCCATCATAATTCATAAGTGATACTGATGTAAAGCCATAAGGAGTTGGTCACCGTAATCTTTTGACAAAACCCATGATGTATAATTTATAACCAAAAAAGGTATAAACAAAAAACATACCATAAGTCATCGGTAATAGGATGAGGTTTTTTCTATTTATGTTAATTCGGGAAGACAAGTCTTTGACTAAGATGTGTATGGCGTATCTGTTGAATCTGTGTGACCGTTTCTAAACCCTTTCCCTAACCAACCCAAAATATTTACTAACAAAGTTCGAGACCGAAGCCTATTGTGAAGACAGTAATACACGTGACCCTTAAGTCACGCAGAGTGATTATACATACCTTATTTGTGCAAGTATTATTTTAGTTTGATGTTTAAATAACAAGATTATATGCTAGTCATGTAATAAGGCTGTTGCAAAGAAGTATTTCCCACTGTGTTGTGTTAAATTGGCTATTTATGCAACCTAACTAGATCAAAACTATATAAAACATTTAAAGTATTTAACGAATAATTTTTTTCATACGCAGAATAAAGAATTAAAGTAGTAAAAGTCATTAGGATATATGTTGCCATTCTAATGTCGACTATCCTAGTGCTATTCTTGACTACTAATAGGAAAATTGCTAACAAAAGGATTCTAGCAAGGGGAGTGATTTGCTTACAAAACAATTTATTTCATGCACAACAAACTTCAGTTTTTTTAAATAAACCTACATTTCACTTGTTTACATTGGTGTATAAGAGAAATTGTCAAAAGCCATCGTGTTGTTGTGTAGGACGTAAATGTGGCGTGTGCAGATTATCTTCTTCTCATAAGGGTCTAGTTGCTCGTATATCATCCTACTTTTCACAACGGTCATGCTGCTCGCAAATACTTTTGGTCAATATTATAGTTTAATTATTTATTGCATTACATATCCCCTTAATAATATTTTCAAATAATAGCCAATCTTTTGAATTAGGGGGCTATGTGCATTTGAAACAAAACTTGTGGTTATATCCTTCTGACAGGTTTCAGTATAATCTCAAGGTGCAGTCTTACCCATTTGACCCGCTAGTAACAAATTATAGCAAAAATAAACTAATTTGTAAAACTATGGGTGGATGATATACCTATTATACATAGCTTTGTAACACAGTATGGAGTAATACCAAAACGATGACAAACTTAGACCACCATTTCTGCTTCCCTAACACTACTCGGAATCCCAACATCTAACCTCATTGTAGGCTTATACTGTTCCGGTACAGCAGCACCAGCCTGCACACAGATTTCCACCACCGCCGGTGCTTGACCGTAAAAATTCCTCAGCTCCTTCTGCAACATGGGCTCTTGCAAATTAGGAACATGCCACACATACCTTGGTGGTATTAAGTCATCAAGCACCGCCGTCTGCCACCCATGCTGCCCATTTCTCTGCTGATGCTTAAATGCCCCACAGTTCTGTGCTTTATGACCAGTGGGTCCGACATGGATCTCAGGACAGTACCCACAAACTCTCACAGGGTACATTTTCATTAATCTGTTAGCTCCGGACCTCATTTTCTCCCATGACTGAAGCGTTTCTTCTGCAAGTGAAAGTATTTCTTGTTCATTAGATGGAGGTATTATTTCCCGATCTGGTATTTCAGCCAGTAAAACAGGTTTTGGTTCTTCTGGGGGTAAATCTGGTAATTCACTTTCATCAGCATCAATGAATTCGCTTTTGCTGATTCGAATAATGGGTTTTCTTCTTCTTTTTGTGGGGAAATCCGGTAGATCAACTCCTGCTTGAATGCATAGCTCAATTAGTGCTGGCAGTCTAGGGACTGAAAATCTTTCTTCATGAGGGATGCGTTTTCCTAAACGATCATAGAGGTGAAAGGCTTCAATTTGAATGAATATGTCCTCTACCCTAGCGTCTACCCACTCGTGTTTTCCATTCCGGATTGAAGAATTTTGGCCTTGACATGATCTGAAGGGATGGCCCACAGGTCCGACATGAATTTCATTACAATACCTGTCAGAAGGAAAAACGATTAAATATCTTCTGAAAAAAAGGACGAAATGCAGCCATATTGCAAAAACAAAATGGATCATATGGGTAGATGTGGCAAAAAGGGCCGGTCGGGCATGTTGGGCAACAGTCAAACATGTAGTTTTTCTACAATTTGGGTCAATTAGGTTGACCTGAAACACTCTGTCCTCAATTTTTGCATTTAAATAAATCTTATAATTTAAGGTTTTTAACAATAATCTAATTTTTAAAAGAAATAATTTTGGAGGTTTCAGGTAATGAAAATAGACTGGCAACTTTCGACCACCCGCTAAACTGTTTCCTTTAAAGTAAAGATAACTTTTTGTCTAACCCATTCAAGCATTTAGAGATAAAACAGTGCCGAATCGACCGATTGATAAGTAAAAATGGTCCAAATTAAGATCTTTAGTTAAATGTGTAGTAGAGCATGTGAATTACTTGCAGGCTTGAACTGGAACTACTTTTATGAGTTTATTGAGATTGTTGATCAAAGATGTTCTTGCATTTAAGACGGCATATGCAAGAGGAATCATCCTTTGAACCAACAACCCGTTCTTTGGAGGAGGGGCGGATCTTTTAGGTTGGCCTTTACTACTCTTCATCCTCTCCCTGGCGGCTCGCCGGAGCTCCACAATGGGTACAGGAAAAGGCTTCTTTTCTTTCTTGGAATAGTAACGTGGCAAATCAACATTTTGAGGATTATCGCTGCAATTAATCACCAAGGAACGTGTCCTGCATAGATTAGGTGATGAAACTCTAGATATCTGTTGATGTCTGGATTTCTTGCCACTAAACTGCAATAAAATGAATGAATTTATCATCAGTCCCATTCACTAAAAGAGAGTGTTTGGCTGCAATCAAAGGTAGCAACTTCGACCCAGTTAGTTACAAATCGTTCGATTTGGGATTTATTTATTTATTTATTTTAAGTGCCAAATGACTCGAACCAAAGAATTAGCTAAAGGAGGAAGGGGTCAAATGTGTTAAAGAGGGAAACAGGCTGAAAATCTAATTTTAACGCATCAATCTCCCAGTTGCTTTATTGAAGGACTTAGATTATCATTGTAATAATTTTGTTTAGTATAATAATTAACACAGCTATCATTTATCAGAAAAATGAACAAAAAAGGGTACATGCTCTTCCCAAAGCTGCCCTTTCAAGCCTACTAGAAAACGACCTGTTTCAACACAAACCCATTTTGATTCATTACTCAAGCCAGACTTGCCAACTCTAATTACGCTGTAAGTAAAGAGTGTGTGAGACTAAAGGGTCAATGAATGCTGGTCAGGTAACGGGCCAAAGGGAGAAGGTGAGCATGTGTCACAGAAACATATTGGTTATCTGGTTGCAGACTCTGGTCTTTAATCTCTCCCCTCTGGAAAATATGATGCAACCTTTAAGACAGACACAAACCAAGGGTCCTCTGATAATCAGTGGAATACAATGTTTCAGGCTTTCAGCTTGTACTTAATTTATATGAAATACATGTAGATTCATAGGGTGGAGTAACTTAGATGCAAAAAGAAAACGAGTTACGGACATTCTTAATAACTACAGATATCTTTTGTCAGGGTCAGACTAACGTTTTGACAGAAATGCAAGTAGAAAACTACATGTCTACACTTGCTATACACGATTTTAATTAAGACCTGACACTAAAATGGTGCTTTGAGCTTATTTTTCCGTAATTAGTGCAAAATGCGTCATTCTTACATACCAAAGTGTAACCTTAACAATTTCCCAAGACAATAGTTATTTTGCTGCAAAAACCAAAGAGTCAAATAACCTTAACACACAAGCCAGGTTTTAGTAAACATATAACATACCTTTATTGAATCACGGAACTGGAGGTCTTGTCGTGAATTATATCTCAAAATGCCGATCTTGGGAGATAAAAATGTTTGTTTGCATAATAACGAGGTACTTCCCAAGTCAGGTGAAATCAAACTGCAACTCATACCAGCTGTAGAACGAAACAAGCAAGATCAAAACTTATTCATAAATGTTTGTTTGCAAAATAACAGCGCCAAAATTTCATCACAACTTAACATCGTTTCATCTTGTTGTTAGTTTGTATCATCAGTAGAACAACGAAAGAGAGAATTAACCTTATCTATTGCAGTAAAACACCTAAAAAAATCCCTTCATCAAGTTGGGCTCTACATTCACATATATCCAGCTAGTTTTGCTAATTCGACAACATTTATGAACACAATTTGAAACAAAAAATAAGCCCACATGAAAACTATTCACAGATATGTCAAGAATTACACCTACCAACATATATCAAGTATAAAATAGTTCCATATGTTCATACAAGTGTTGTAATTTCATTGGGGAATATTATCAAACAGTTGGTATGCATTAAAAGATAAAAAGAAAGTGATGAACTGAACATACCCACAAGAAATAACACCAAGTAGTGACGGATTTAGCAGCTTCTCGAAGGGTTGATATGTGTCAATGGTTGTGGGAGGGAGTGTGGTCGTGAAAAGATAAAAGAAGAGAGGGGTAAGAAAGGAAAACACTTGCGTAAGGCTCAACTTTCCCTCACTCCCACTCTATGATACATTTTATGTGCTTCGTTCTAGAACTTATGCTTGGGATGCGCATCTTATGTGTCCAACGCGTATGTCGATATAAGTCCTGTATGCGCACCAAGAGTTCGACTTTCATAATAGCACCATGCTTTTATGAGGATAATGCTTTCTTTAAATAAATGAATTTCCCCAATGACCTGATCATATATCTTTTGTAGATTGATCAGGTCATTGGGGAAAATCATCTATTTAAAGAAAGCATTATCCTCATCAAAGCATGGTACTATTATGAAAGTCGAACTCTTGGTGCACATGCGGGACTTATATCGACGTACGGGTTGGAGACATAAGATGCGCATCCCAAGTATAACTTCCAGAACCAAGCATAAGAGACCTTATAATGTTTCTTGCGCTATGTTTGACGTGTTTGATGAATTTTTGTGTACACTATCTGTCATTTAAAGAATGATTAATAAGCATATGGGATGCTAAAACATAAAACTAAAAATATAGTAAAGTAATTTGCCTTACTTGAGGGGGTTGTTAGATTTCTTTAAAACTTTCCTAGCCTGAAAAAAATACCATATACAAAAAGTACTCATCAAATTCAAATAAAACAAATTAAGAACACTTGATCATTGTAGACATGTTGAGATTATTGAAAGCGCGTTATAGTGGTATTAACTGAAGAACCAACATGAACGGATAAAAGAGGTTAAAGGGATATTTAGTAGCCGAAGAACCATCGAGAATAACTGATACCAAATTATAATCAGGCTATAATGATGTGTACTGAAGCAAAACAAATTTAAAGGAGCAACTCAACCAAATTCAAGAGATGTAAAAAAGAAAAAATAGTGCAAAATATTATAAAGAAAAGAGCAAAATGAGTACATTACAGGCAATAGAATACTAATAAAATAAGGAAAAAAAATTGGAAACATGCTAAAATAGATACCTTTATTCATATGTAAATGCTTTGGTGCTTCATCGCAAAGAAAGAGATTGTGACATTTGTCGGGTTGCGGAACTAATTACATCACAAAATGACATGTTTGTTGCGAGTTGCAATACGGGGCATGACTCGAATATATAGGGATGTTGTTACGGGGAACTTATTACATTCATTCGATGTGGGATACAACAATATATATAGTGTCTTCTCTTAATATCCTCACAATCTAATCGATGTGGGATATATACCAATAATAATATAGTGATTGTGATCAATATTCTCGAATTCTTATTAGACTTGGTTCACGATCATTAAGAGCTAGAAACCATATTAGTATACCTTCAAAACCAAAAGGAATTCTAGCCTACTTGATGTAGTGGTATGTGAGTTGCTCACATCACACACCCAATAATCTTTATTGGTTAAACATCAAGATTACTTTTTACAATCCTTGTAGCATAGTTGAATTCATGGATTCGTGAAAATAATATTCAAAGTAGTTTTAAATGATCCATCGTGTATAGATAATAACATCCAAATATAGTATTCTTTCATCCATTTAGTAATTCATAGGATTTTACATATAAGAAAAATCAACTAATACAGTAAATGGATAAAGGCCTTGCCATATACTCCTATATAATTGCTTACCTAATCGATACTTGACCACAAAGTAGCTAAAATGAATAATGTGGCCTCAATTTTTATAAATACCGGTTAATAACCACAACACACATACAAAATTTAGCATAATGAAGGGCTTTTCTTTTAAAAAATGAAACATACATTCTAAATTCCTAAGGCTTTAGATATATATACCAAACTATGTCAATAAGTGTAAAAATAAAGATACATACGTTTATAAAAATGAGCATATCTACGTTTTGTAGGTATGACTTAAAATGTTAATTAGTGTACATAACTTATTGGTTGAGAGAATTGTATACTAGTATCAAAATACTTTACACTGGTTTGATTGTAACATGGCTAGCCGCAGCTTGGATGCAAATGGCAAAATCTAAACACTCATTGATTTCAATTTTCAATACTATTGATTTTCCATTTTGTTGCTATTTCTATGCAGGTGAGAGTTTGTGTTTGATTTCAGTCCCTTTGTCAAGTGTTTGGATCTTGGTGGATATGAAAAAGCAATGAAGATATCAAAAAATTAAAGAGATGTGCGATTCACCTCATGAATATTTTGATGAGCACAAGAGAGTCTACTTAGCAACATGAAGGTACACATGACTTCATGGATGATGCAGTATTATCCGTTCTTGAAGATTCTTTTGAAGAGGAATATCTGGAGTTTGACTATGATAAAGTTATTAAGGTAACAAGTCTAGTAAGCTACATATTGATCAGTTTTTGTATCTGTGAAGAAAAAAAAGAGCTGTTAACTTAATTTTAAATATGTCGTAGGCCATACTCACAGGAATCCTAGACACGACACGTGTGACTTTAACGTGGGCTTTATCTTGCTGCTTAATAACCTGAAAGCATTGAAAACTGTTAAAGAAAAAGTTGATGTCCATGTTGGAAATGAAAGACTAATGGAGGAATCTAACATTAAAAACTTAGTCTACCTCCAAGCTATCATCAAAGAGCCATTGCGCTTATATCCCACTGCACAAATTTTAGTTATTCACGAGTTTATGGATTATTGTATAATAAATCCTAAACGGCATATGGTTGATAGTAAATCTTTGGAAATTACATCGTGACCCTAATGTTTGGTCGAATCCCAACCAATTTCACCAGAAAGGTTCTTTATAAGCCAAAAAGATATAGACCTCAAGGGGCAACATTATGAATTTCTACCATTTGGTAGTGGTACAAGAATGTGCCTTATTGTTTCTTTTGCACTCCAATCTTTGTACAGATTCCACGGCTCGGTGTACGCTAGCTCTTCCGCAGATGATTCGATGTTCGGTGTATGCTAGCTCTTCGCCAGTTACAGAAGTTCAGTGCTTTCGATATGATTTTTATTTCAAAAGTGTTTTCACAAGAGTCAATATTAGGTTTTTCTTTTATAATGTGTTTCTTTATTGTCTACTAGAACGAATCTAATTTGCTTCCATCATAATTCCTAAGTGTTACTGATGTAAAACTAAAAGGAGTTGATACCGTATACATGATGCATACTTTATAACCAAAGAAGGTATATATACCTAGAAATCACTTGCACAAAAAATATGCCATTAGTCATCGGTAATATGACGAGGTTTTCCTTGTTTAGGTTAATTCAATAGGACAAGTCTTTTCCTCATATGTATACGACGTATCCGTTTAATCCATGTGATTGTTTCTGAACCCTTCCTCTAACCAACCCAAAATGTTTGTTAACGAAGTTCGAGACCGAAGCCTATCGTGAAGACGGTAATATGCGTGTTCCCTTAGGTACGCAGATATTTGTGTATTATTTTAGTTTTATGTTTAAACAATTTTGATTATATGCTAGTCATGTAATAAGGCTTTTGCAAAGGAGTATTCTCTCACCGTGTTGTGTTAAAGCCGTTATAAGTCCCGTGCACGTACGAGATTTACACATGAATCAAATTTATTTTAATTTTTTGTTTAATATATGGACATGTAAGAATGCTTCCGTGTTTAATGTTTTGTAATTGTGGTAAATAAAACTACTATAATAATTATGCACGGGTTTTTACATAAACTTTTTCATTATATATTAATATCGATTAATATTTTGTAAAGATTTTTATTGGATGAAAGATTTAACTTTGTTTATATTTTCGTTAATAATAATTTAGCCTTATTTAATTTTCAACTTATTAAACTTATAAAAAAGAATAACATGAGTCCTTATCGATCGCATATAGTAAAAAAGTTATTTTTTTCGGATGTCCTTACTTAAACTCATAAAGAGGGATATCATGAGTTATTGTATACATACAACTTCGTGTATTTATTTATATACACAATAACTCGTGCTTTCATTTTGATATTTATAATCCCGTGCATATACATGCTTATTTTTATGCAGAATAAAGAATTAAAACAGAAAAAGTAGTTAGCATATATATTGTCATTCTAATGTCATCTATCCTAGTTGATGAGACGAAAGTGTACCCGTTTTAGGGGGTCATTTAAGCCCTAATTCGAGTAAATGTGATCCAATAATGCCCTAAATCGTTCCTTTTGTCATTTTAGGTACTTTTGAGAAGAATTCTGGAAAACATGCATATTTGGACATTTTTGGAGCATAAAAGTGAAGAAAACGACAAAGTCTCAAAAGAAGCTGATTTCCTACCTGACGGCGTCAGAGTCACAAGGTGACGACGTCATCCAACATTGACAAAGGAGTAAAATCAGATTACACTAGACGCCCTATGAAGAAAACAAGACATTTACACCTGACGGCGTCAGGTGTTAAATGGAGTAGGCCGTCAGGTGTTAAGTTAAAGAGTGACGGCCCAGAAGAATTTAAAGGGTGACGGCATCAGAAGTAGATCTAGGCCATCCGAGAACCCTAGTGGCGGCGAGCTGATGGCGTCAAACCCTATAACCTGACGCCGTCAGAATGTATTTTATATATATACTTTTCTATTTTTCCTTTATTAGTGTCGAACTTTTGGTGCAACTTAGGGCAAAACCCAAAAGACGATTTTAGCTGTAATTTTAAGAGTTTTCCACCCTTGAAACCCTCATGTTCAATTAAAGATAAGTCCTCACTTAAATTAATCAATATGTCTATATGTTGGTTAATCATATCTTATGCTTGTCTTTCAATTAACATGCTAGGCTAGATTTTTATTGTGTTTGCTTAGATCTAATGAAACCTAACTATTAATTATTGGTTGATTGGTGTGTTATTACTTGTCTTGGATGATTGTTCCATCGATGTTAGACTTAAGAAAACTGGCGATGCTCCTATATGGTAATACGCTTGAACGTCTTAAGAAACATGTAACCAAGGCATACTAGGTTATTAAGGTAGTATTTAACGCATGAGCCACTGTTTACAATCCCTATGATTATGTGTACGCATAGTTGTAGGAGGAGATAAGAGCTCATAGAATTGGAGAGATATGTAGCCACTCCATGAATTGTTAAGGAATACACCCTTCATCCACGCAATTAATACACATACCAATTAACCGGTAAAAGATAGTTAGGGAGTAAGGAAGTCTAAGTAAACACATTTGTCTCCATATAAGTTTTCACAACCACAATAGTTTTAGTTATTTTATTTTATTTGCAATTGTAGTTTTTGGGTTAGTTGACTAGCAACTAATTCCACCTACTCCTTAAAAAACCGAGATTTTACTTGCTTTCTAAAAAAATTATAAAAATACAAAAATAATCTTCCTTCACCCTTAGACCTTTTAGAGTAATTTTTCTATCCTAACGAACACTATTCCCTGTGAGAGAACGATCAATCCCCCGTACTTGCCACTACACTATACTACATCGATAAGGTACACTGCCTGGTGGGATTGCAAGCTTCTCGAGATCCCTCGAGAGGTAAAACCTGTTTGCGTGGTCGCAATCCCGCGCATCAAGTTTTTGGCGCCGCTGCCGGGGAATAGTTATTGTTTAGGTAGAATTTTTATTTTATTAGGTCTACTCACTAGA
>LBNU01026656.1:7399-35193 GCA_014162995.1 Artemisia annua | reverse complement strand
AAAATCATGGTTATGGCACAAACGTATGTCTCATCTCAACTTTAAAACCATGACAGATCTTGCTCGTCACAAACTAGTTGAAGGCCTTCATCGATTCAGATATTCAAAAGATCACTTATGTCCCGCTTGTGAACAAGGAAAGAGCAAACGTGCCCACTTCAGCTCTAAAACTGAACCAAGTTCTTCGCATGTTCTTCATCTACTTCATATGGATTTGTGTGGCCCCATGCATGTTCAAACAATTAACGGCAAAAGGTACATATTAGTAATTGTTGATGACTACTCCAAATGGACTTGGGTCTACTTCCTTCGAAGCAAAGATCAAGCTCCTTCCATGATCATCACCTTTCTCACCAACATTCAGGTTCAACTTCGAAACACAATCAGAACAGTCAGAACGGACAATGGAACTGAATTTAAGAATCAAACTCTTCGTGAGTATTTTGAGAAAGTGGGTATTGAACATCAAACGTCTATTGCTAGAAGTCCAGAACAGAATGGGGTTGTCGAAAGACGCAACAGAACGTTAGTGGAAGCTGCAAGAACGATGCTCATTAATGCTCAATTACCAGATTACTTATGGGCTGAAGCTGTTTCAACCGCATGTTATACTCAAAATCGCTGTATGATAACAAGACGCCACAACAAAACTCCTTATGGTATTGTTTACAAACGAAAACCAAATGTTCAACACTTTCATGTGTTCGGAGCTCTTTGCTATCCGCATAATGATCGTGATGATTTTGGGAAACTCAAAACTAAAGCTGATATAGGTATCTTCATTGGCTACTGTGAAAACTCAAAAGGCTTTCGGATATTGGTTATGATACACCTAGTTTTTTAAAGACAACACTCAAGGAAATTCCAAAACTGTATAGTGCAGAACACTTATTCGATGAATATATTGTGCGTGTTGTTGTATATGATCGTGACGAAGAATAGGAAATAGAGGATGAGAGTCGATCTAAAATGAGCAATGTTTTTTATAATACACCTTTTGATTACTCAACATTTCCTCATTTAAATACATCTTTTGTGCCTCAGAAAGAGAAAACTAAACAACATTGGTCTTTAATACAAGTAAATGAGTCATCTTCTGATGTTGGTCCTGTAAAACCAGTAGCACAAATAAATGGTCCTTTACCTGACTTCAGTCAAATTAAACCATTACCAAAATGTTGTAGTGTCATGCGGTATTTTGATACATTTATGGAAGACATACAGTTTTTAGAACAAGTGATTGAAAGAAACTCAGAAATAACTGTAGCAACTTTTCAAAATGTTTATGAAAAAGAAAAAAGAGAAGTCTTTCAAAAACAATTGTTGCCACATGTTCAACATTTGCGTCTTTGTGCTACACGCTGGGAAAAGGAACTTCAGACAGAGGTAAAATCAATGGTGGAAGTTTTCAACGCAACAGAACAAACTATTTCAAAACAAAAAAGAAAAAAACAAAGGTTTGCAGAAAGAAGCTGATCGACTCTTAGAATACGTTCTTAATGCTGATATATTATCTGTGATTATGAATTCTTTGTATGAATCTGGTACTGCTATGCTTGTTGATGATCACACTGATGATATTAAATTGTTGAATGAACATGTGGAGACTTTAAAAAGAGAAAATGAGAAACTTGTGAAACACAATGATGATTTGCGACATAAACTTTCAAAAGAGATTTCTCAACTTAAAAAGAAGCTTGAATGGTGTCAAAATCAAAGTCTTTCTTTCGAATTGCAATTGCAGAGTCAAAAAACTTCAAATTCCTTTAAGGATGGTGCTGTAGAGTTACAAAATCAAATTTCAAAATATCAAAAGGAATTAGAGGAATTAAAAGCTATAAACAATGACATTTATTTTTGCAATCGTGAGTTGGAATCAAACATTCAATAAAAGAAGCACATCATTATTGAATTACAAGAGAAAATTATGTCACTTGAAAAAGGAAAGTTTGCTTGCAATAACGTGATAGCACCAGGCATGTACAACATCGACACAACCACTAAGGAAACACACACTCAAATTTCTAATGAGAATGATTCAACTTCTACAGGAATAGTCACCACTCCTAGCATTAGCAGATCAAAGCGTAAGAGCACCAAAAGGAAGAATAGGATCTGGAAGCGTAGAAGTGGAAAACTAGAAGCCTCTGAAGTAGAAGACCACCTTAGGAATTTGAATAAAACTCATGTTGCACTAGATTTAGATTCTGATTTGGCAAATTGTAATCCTAATCTTTGTGTAACGAATGCTGAACCTTTGAATGCTTTGCATGTTAATGCTTCATGTGTGTTTTGTCGTAAAAGTATGTTATCTGGTGATCATGCAAAATGTGTGGCAAACTCTCTTTTATCTCGTCATAAGAAACGTACATCTGGCAGAAAATCTAGGCCCACTATTGCTTCTAAATCTATGCTAGGTAGAAAGCCAAATGTAGTTTCTAGCAATGATGTAGTCGCCCCTGTAGTTGCGAACAATATTACTAAGAACATGTCACCACCTAGCGAATTCCTTAAGAAGAAAGCACAAACTAGTTGGAGTTGGCAACGTTGGTTAGCAAGGACACAGAATTTTAAATGGATACCTAAAATCATAAATGTGTGTTTATCTAACCCAACGGAACCCACAACTTCTTTGGGTTCCACCCTTACACCTGTTCCATCTTTGTCTCCTTCGTGTGATGCAGGTGGTTCAACTTGTTCTTTGGATTGTTGATAGCGGATGTTCCCGACACATGACAGGAAATCTCAAACTGTTAAGAAACTTTGTTTCAAAGTTCATCGGCACTGTCAGATTCGGGAATGATCATTTCGCTGCAATTATGGGATATGGGGATTATGTCAGTGGTAACATCGAAATTAGTCATGTGTATTATGTCGAAGGCCTTGGTCACAATCTGTTCTCAGTCGGTCAATTCTGTGATGGGGATTTGGAAGTAGCATTCAGAGAGAAAACTTGCTTCGTTCGCGACTTACAAGGAAATGATCTTATGTCCGGCACTCGTGGAAACAGTCTTTATACAATCTCTTTGTCAGACATGATCGCTTCTTCTCCTATATGTCTTCTTTCAAAGGCAACTTCGACAAAATCATGGTTATGGCACAAGCGTATGTCTCATCTCAACTTTAAAACCATGACAGATCTTGCTCGTCACAAACTAGTTGAAGGCCTTCCTCGTTTCAGATATTCAAAAGATCACTTATGTCCCGCTTGTGAACAAGGAAAGAGCAAACGTGCCCACTTCAGCTCTAAAACTGAACCAAGTTCTACGCATGTTCTTCATCTACTTCATATGGATTTGTGTGGCCCCATGCGTGTTCAAACAATTAACGGCAAAAGGTACATATTAGTAATTGTTGATGACTACTCCAAATGGACTTGGGTCTACTTCCTTCGAAGCAAAGATCAAGCTCCTTCCATGATCATCACCTTTCTCACCAAAATTCAGGTTCAACTTCGAAACACAGTCAGAACAGTCAGAACGGACAATGGAACTGAATTTAAGAATCAAACTCTTCGTGAGTATTTTGAGAAAGTGGGTATTGAACATCAAACGTCTATTGCTAGAAGTCCAGAACAGAATGGGGTTGTCGAAAGACGCAACAGAACGTTAGTGGAAGCTGCAAGAACGATGCTCATTAATGCTCAATTACCAGATTACTTATGGGCTGAAGCTGTTTCAACCGCATGTTATACTCAAAATCGCTGTATGATAACAAGACGCCACAACAAAACTCCTTATGAGATTGTTTACAAACGAAAACCAAATGTTCAACACTTTCATGTGTTCGGAGCTCTTTGCTATCCGCATAATGATCGTGATGATTTTGGGAAGCTCAAAGCTAAAGCTGACATAGGTATCTTCATTGGCTACTGTGAAAATTCAAAAGGCTTTCGGATCTATAATCGTCGTACAAGGGAAATTCAAGAGACAATTCACGCTAATTTCGATGAACTTTCCACAATGGCTTCTGAGCACAACAGCTTAGGACCCGCAACCAACCGTCTTAACTTCCCAGAGTCTTCAACTGCACCACTGTCACCAACCCGCAAAGAATTGGAAACCTTGTTCGCACCACTGTTTGATGACACTTTTGATCAAAGTGCACCAGCTGTATCCACTAGTTCCGCTGCTCAACCTGATCATATTCCAATACCTGATACAACTGCTCCTACAACTACTACTGTAGAAACCAGTGCACCTTGTAATGAGTTCTTCAACCCGTTTGCTGAACAAACCAATTCCAATACAGACAATGCAGCTGAAGATCTGAACCAACAACAAGTACCCGAACCTGCAAATTTTGATCCACATGCGCTTTTCAATCCGTTTGCTCCGACTCCAAACCTTGAAGACATTGCAGAGTCGTCAACACGCAATTTGGAATCAGTCAATATGCAGCAGTTTCATAACCCTCATCCTTCAACGCATCAGTGGACTAAAGATCATCCATTAATCAACATCATTGGACATCCCTCAGCTCCAGTTATGACAAGACACCAACTTCACTCCGATGCTGAACATTGCATTTATGCACTCACAGTGTGTCAAGAATAACCCAAAAACATTAAGGAAGCACTCATTTATGACAACTGGATTGAATCAATGCAAGAGGAATACGACCAATACAAACGCCTTGAAGTGTGGGAATTAGTTGAACGACCAGATGGAGTGTACGTCATTGGGCTGACATGGATTTGGAAAAACAAATTGGACGCAGATGGCACAGTTATTCGTACAAATCCCGATTGGTTGCTAAAGGATATTCTCAGGAAGAAGGAATTGATTTTGAAGAATCTTTTGCACCTGTGGCTAGACTAGAAGCTGTTCGCATCTTTCTTGCATATGCTGCTCACAAAAATATGGTCGTTTATTAAATGGATGTGAAGACAGCATTTCTGAACGGCGAATTACGTGAAGAAGTCTATGTTAGTCAGCCGGAAGGATTCGTCGAACCAGAGCATCCTAATCATGTCTATAGACTTAAGAAGGCTCTTTATGGTCTCAAACAAGCCCCAAGGGCATGGTACGATAAACTTACTGCTTTCTTGCTTGCTAATGATTTTACCAAAGGCTTGATAGATCCAACTTTGTTTATCCAAAAACACGGGGAAGACGTTTTAATTGTGCAAATATACGTTGATGACATTATTTTTGCTTCGACACATAAAAAGTATTCAAACGCTTTTGCAAAATTAATGAAACAAAATTTTGAAATGTCTATGATGGGTGAACTTACATTCTTTTTAGGATTACAAGTTCATCAATCACCCCGTGGGATTTTCCTTAGTCAATCTAAATATGCTCTAGAGATAATTAAGAAACATGGCATGACAAGTTGTGATACCTATAATACACCAATGGCCAACACAACTAAGCTAGACGCGGATTTACATGGAAAACCTGTTGACCCCACAAAATACCGAAGTATTATTGGGTCACTCATGTACCTAACCGCTAGCAGACCAGATATTGTCTTTGCTGTATTTATGTGCTCTCGATATCAGTCTAGTCCTACTGAACGTCACCTCAATGAGGCTAAACGAATCCTTCGATACATAAAGGGAACCATTAATATGGGAATCTGGTATCCGAAGGATTCCGGTTTTGAACTAATAGCCTTTTCAGATGCTGATCATGCAGGGTGCGTAGACACACGCAAAAGTACTTCTGGTGGTTTGCAGTTTCTTGGAGACAAACTTGTGTCTTGGCAATTGAAGAAGCAGGATTGCACCTCATTATAATCCACGGAGGCTGAATATGTAGCCATGTCTGCTTGCTGTGCTCAAGTCATTTGGATGCAAACACAATTAATGGACTACGGCTACTTATTCAACAAAATCCCAATGTACTGTGATTCCAAAAGCGCGATAGCAATCTCCTGCAACACTGTTCTTCATTGCAAATCTAAGCACATCGATCTCCGTTATTACTTCATCAAGGAGCACGTTGAAAAGGGTACAATTGAATTATACTTTGTGGGTACTGAATACCAGCTGGCAGACTTGTTCACAAAAACATTAGCTCCATCACGGTTTGCTGAACTAGTTCACCGGATTGGTATGAGGTGTTTGACTCCAGATGATTTACAATCCTTTCTTAAAAACAATTAAGCGAGTCAGACACCAAAAACTTTTGTAAATAATTATTCAAAAACAAAATACAAAAATATACAATCAGAAAAACTCAAAAAGATTTTTCTTTTCATTATTTTCCTTTTCTAGTTTAAAAATTCACTACTTCAAGATATATTGTCCAAACCATTTTCATAATATTTTCGTAAACATATCTTGAGGGGGAGAAACTTGTCGTATTCTTGTGAATTTTATCTTTCATTATTTTCTTCATCAATAACTATCATCTTTTCCAATTAACTCTCGAGCCAAAAACTTTTGTTAAACCGTCATCAATTTATGGTATTGGTTCGAGGGGGAGTTTCGTCACTAATACTCTTAGAATCTTCTACTTGGACTCGATAAATTATGATTTTAGAACCAAAGGGACTGTTATTGCCAAAACTGCCAAAAGTTTGGTTTCTAATCAAGTACAAGGGCCAAAACTGCCAACTCTCTTATTTTTCACCTATAAATACAAGACTAAAACCATTTCCATTTTATAAGAATCAAAAAAACCTCCCAAACGCTGCCAAAATTTCTCCACGACCCACAAATCTTGTTTTTTGTGATTTCTCATTGATTGTAAGTACTTATTATCGTCCTCATTGCTTTTTCTATTACAATTTATCATTGGAATTCGTTTGGTGGATTTCATTTTTTAGGGTTCATGGGTTCGAATTGGGTTTTTCACATGGGTGATGTTTTAGGACAATTAGAGTTCATAAGCCGTGTTGGTAAGTTTAATTATGAATGGTTTCACCTTTAATTCGGCCTCTAATCCATCAGTTTTGTGTAAATTGGTCAAAATTTGGTTTTAGGGCTCGTAAGGGTGACTGGCACTATTTGGTTGTGAGTTTATGTGTTTTGAGTGTTTGTAAGTGCTTGGTTATGATATCTTTGCTTGCTCCCACAGTTCCTAACTCATTGATTAACATTTGCCAAATTCTTGTTTTGATTCGAGTCAATGTTTTTGCTATTAAGGGAAATGTGTTAGGCTTATATGATATATAGGATTGGATTAAGCTTGTGAATGCCATTTGTCAATAAACTGTAGCATGCCCATAACCCAAATCAGTCTGAAAATTTTGGCCTATGTGAGGATTATCGAGTTTCATGATGAACTTTTCGAATATGTAGGTTCTTTATCGGGTAATTTCTCAAGCTTCACTTATTCGAAGCATAAAGACAATATTACATCGAGTATGAAATTTTAAAATTCATACTCGACAAATATTGTGTCTATCCTTCGAGTAAGTCAATCTTGACTCTTTATCGAGTATGCGAATATCTTATCGAGTATGAGTGTTCTGTTGCCTTATCGAGTATGATTATTCCTTTGCCTTATCGAGTATGCGAATGTTTTATCGAATATGATTGTTCTTTTGCCATTATCGAGTATGCCTTATCGAGTATGCGAATGTATTATCGAGTATGAATGTGCATCTAATGTTATCAAGTATGCTATGTCTAGGATTATCGAGTATGGTATATTTGTATCGAGTTTGGTCCATGTAATTTTATTGTACATACATTTTTGGTGACTAATATCCGAGTAAGGAGTGGACATTAAGAACCATCGAGTATGGGTTCTTCTTTTGTAACTTTTATGAAACGAAACTCTGCCCAAAATTTTCAAATTCTAACAAGTATGGATTTAATAAAAGTTATCGAGTTTGTGTGAATCTGTCGTGTATGATGCTAGGTGATTGATTGAGTTTGACTTATGATGGTCTTGTCTATATGTGATTAATGTGTTGTATGTTTTCTACTTTAGTGTGATCCTTGTCTGTTGTGCACGCTTATACTACTCATTATTTTTTGGTCACAACTAATCTTGTTAAAGATAACAACTTGGTAACTGGAATTATCACTAACTATAAACATCACTATATTGTGTTCGTTGGCTGTTTTGATGCATTTCAGGTACCATAATGTCTCAAGGAACCACTCCTAGGCACGAGCTAATTCAAGGAGATGAAAGGAACGTCGGAAAGTCAAATCTGAAAGTTGATCTAGGGAAACTTCCATGTCATCCAATGTGTCAAATCATTGTGGAAATTCTACAACATCATTACATACGACAATTGCTCACCTGTTCATGCTCCGTTCCTGAGGTTTATTTGACACAGTTCTGGAAATCTATTGATGTAAGAAAGAATGGCAAAACAATGGGGATTCGACTTGATCACAAAGACATTCAGTTTAATGTCGGAACTCTACGCTCGGTTCTTGGTTTACCAGCTGAAGGGTCCAGAAACTTCAAGAAGTTCACTCCACGTCCCTCGTTATCAGAGATCATTAGATTACTACGGGAACTTGGGTATGATGAATCCAAGACCAAACTCACCGTCCTATCATCAATCGACAGAAAGTATATACCACAACCATGGCTCACTCTTTATTCCATCCTCACCAACTGTGTAACTGGCAAAGGAACCGGACACGAACACCCATCGTTGGAACTGATGCAATTTTATTGGGGAGTTGTCAAAATGGCTCCTATTGACTTTGCTCAGATTATATGGGAAGACATGACTAATCAAGCCCGACAGTTCAAAAACTCATCAACAAGGAATATTCCTTTTTTCCGGTTCACCAAGTCTCTCATTGGATACTTCATGCATAAGTATTCAGAGATTGATTCAAGAAGGGAAGATAAGGAACACACACTGGCTATGGATCTCATGTACACCTCAGCCAGAATCCACAAAACAAGTACCACAAAACAAGGCATGAGAATTCCTGACATTCTTTTATCAGATGCTGTTCGTAACACTAATGCTTATGAAGTCTATGATAATGCTCAAAAGAATGACTCAGTCGGGTTAAGTTCTATGAAATCCAAAACAGTTTCTAAGGGTACTGAAAAGACTTTCAAGGTTCCCAAGTTTAGATCAAAGAAAGTTACTCGTCAACCTACAAGGAAGCTTACCATTCATGATGAACTGATAGAAGAGGATACAGAAGAAACAACTAAAAGGGCAAAAGATACAAGAGGCAAGGGCAAACAACCTCAGGAGGAAGAAGCTGGAACTCCACCTTTGTCCGAATCTGAAGAAGAGGGACAAATGCAATTTGTCCTACAAGAAAGTAAACACACAGAAGAGGAAAGGTTAGCCAAGCTAAGAAAGAAAGGTGAAGGATCTGGCTCCAGAATAGTCGAAAAAGAAGTTCAGTCATCTGAGGAAGCAGAAGAAGATAAGTCTGAGGAAACTGGTTCTCAAACACTCTCAGATACTGATACTGATCTAGAGAAGATGAATTCAGATGATTCAGGCAACTCCGATAAGAGTGAAGCATCCTCAAGTTCAGAAAAACTGTCTACTGACGGGGAAGAACAGAACAGTGACAAAGATAGGGAAGTTACTGAAGCTGTCGATGAAGAATCTGAAGGAGAAACGGAAAGTAGTGATGAAAGAATAAGAGTAATAAGTGATGAAGAAAAGAAAGATGATGAAGAATCTGATAATGAAGTAAGTGATAATGAAACTGGGAATGATAATGATGATCAGACAAAAGAACAAGAAACGGATGATCGCATTGAACCTTGTGTAACCATTATCAATGGTTTCTTCATCCGAGACCGTAAACTTCTCATATTGTTGTATGAGTAAGTCGATCTTGAAATCTTTCACTTGAGAGTTGCCTTGATGAGTGATGATGAGAGAGTGCCAAATTTCCTTGGCGGTCTTGCAAACATGAACCCTCTCGAACTCCCTTCGAGGTAGAGCATTATAGATCAACATCTTGGATTCATCATTCTTACCAAGCTTTCTCCTCTCATCATCATTAAGATCCAAATGTGGCTTTTTCACCAACAACTTTGTTTCTGAGTCTTCCACCATGAACTCAAAGTTGCCATTTTGGATGATTTCCCATAAATCAAGATCTTTGGACCTAACATAGGTCTCAAACCGGGTTTTCCAAAAACAAAACCCGTCGGTCTCTAGCAAAGGTGGTATTTGCATAGAGCACCCCTCAACATAGTTCTCTTGAGCCATGGATCTATACTCAACTTTACCAAAAATCTTTGTTAGGATTTTAGATTTTTGGGAAAGAAGTTTTTGACTTAAAACGACTTCTCGGGAAGGTTTTAACGCTCAAAAACTTGAGTATTCTACTCTGATACCAATTGTAGAACCGTAGGGGGGGGTGAATACGGTTTCTTCGGCTTTTTAGATGTTTAAAAAACTTTAAGCCAAAGAGACCACCAAGTGGTTGTACAATAATCCAACAACCACTAACACAACCAAAGTATATAAAGCAAGTAAGAACACAATAACATATACTGGTTCGGGATGGGGGGTTTATACCATCCGTACGTCCAGTTGCGAATCCGCGACTCCGATACAATTCACTAGTATAATCCTTTCGGTGGACTACAAACCGTTACAATTCACTCCACCAATATTCAACAATATTGATGCTCACAAAGAAGGAGTTACTCCCACGGTATTCCGCCCTCGGAAACCACCCAAAAGAATCTCGCGATTCGACTTCACCTAAGGGTCACCAAGACCACTACCAAAACTTCCACCCGGAAGTATCAAACCCCAACTAGATCCCCAATGATCTAGGCTTGGTCACCAAGACACAAGACTTCCCTTACAAACAATTGAATGAATGAATGTATGTTTTTTTAATCAAGCCCTAATCTAACCTAGAGACTCGATTGTAGTAGAAAGGGTAAAGATAAGAAGACCCTCGACACAATCACAAGAGTGGATTAAGTTCTTGAGATTCTTCCCTTGCAAGGAGATGTGTTCTTTCAAAGAATGTTAGTGTTTAACTAAGAACACAAGATAGAATTAGAGAGATTAGAGAGAAAGAATATAGAGAGAAAGAATAATGACAAGTGGTGTATCGTGAATAGTATAGTATATATCGAAGCAATTTCTCAACAAATAAGAAATTACCCGGGTCGTGTCCGTGCGAAGGTTAAATGGAATCTCGATTCCGGATCGTAAAACGTGTAGTGAAAATGGTAAAAGTGATAACGATGAGAATTACACTAATGATAAGCAAATAAAGCACAATCAAGCAATTAAACAAGTATATCACGTAATCAAGGCACACGTAAGCTAAAACGTAAAAATGAATTAAGAAACGTAAAATAAAACGTCACGTAACAATTAAAAATGTAAAAGTTAAGCAAATCTAATCCTAATGAAATTAATATTTTTTATAAACTAAAAATAATAAAAGAAAATTTTTAGAAAAAGAAAATTATTATTTTTGTCTTTTTATTTTTATTTAAGAATTAAAAACTATTTTTATATTTTTATTTAGTAAAAGAAATTTAAATTAATTATGAAATTTAAGATTTAATATACAAATTTAATTTTGAAAAATCTTACTAAACTAAAAACTAATTTTAAAAATAAAAATGAAAATTATTTTTGTCTTTTTGAATTTATTATGAATTAAAAATGATTTAAAATCTAGGAAAATAGAAAATAAATAGCAAAACTATTCAAATAAATCTGGAAAATTTATGGAAATTCTAAAATAATATTCTAAAGCTACTGGAAAAAGAAAATTTTGGAAAATAACAGTTAAGTGCTGATTGGGCCAAAAAGCAGTTTGAATTAAGTGCTTATTAATAAGCACTTTGACCAAATTTTGTCAAACTTTCAACAAATGACCTCAGGACTCAAATAAGCTCAGAAACACTTAATTTTGAAAAAAAGTTACAGTGATTTATGCAATGGAAGGCCAAACAGTTTCAAATAAGCTCTTATATAAGCCAAATAAGCTCAAATGTGTACCAATAAGTTCAACACTAGAGAATTGATACTAACTCACTAATAAACACTCAAATGAATCACTGGAATCAAGAACACAAGCAAATTACACCAAATTCACTCAACGGCAAATTCAGATTGACAAAGAAATGGGACAAACTAAATGGATAAAATAAGCTGACAGAATAAGCACTAAAATAGAACCTAAAGGGGGCAAAATGTTCTCAGCTAGCTTAAGTACCTCTAAGCACAAAAAGCCCTATCACAATAGATCAAATTCACACTTAATAATAAGCCCAAACAGTTGCCTAAACACGCTTCAGCATACACTTACTCAGTGTATGCTGACTTTTATGATTTTTCTTCTTTTAAGTTGACTTTTGTGAATTTTAATCCAGCCTAATGTATCTAATATGAAGTAATAAGCTAGTATTTAACTGAATTAAACTATCTAAGCTACTTGTGCAACAATTTGAGAAATCAAGCCATCAAAATTCACCACAGTTAATCAGATAGGACAAATCACAAACCACTTTGACTTTTGCTCTTATGACCTACTGATATTATGCCTTTTTAACTCTAAATGAACCCTAAGTGAGCTATTGCAACCAACAAATCCAACAAATGAGCACTCAACCTTAATCAAACTACCTAATCCAAACACCCTTATATGAATCTGTTTTGAAATTATTATGAAGCAGTAGTGAGTTTCACTTATTCAAACCACCAAATCAACTCAATATCAATTCAAATAAGTCAAATATAGTCCAATAAACACAGATTATAGCAACAGTTTACCACAGATACTCAATATGCAAAGATGAGCAGATATGAGAAAGTAGAATCACAATATGATGTAAACTTCTAAACTATTAATGCAAACTGATCAAATAAGCAATATTATAACTAATTAACACTAATGAAACAGTATTCTAATATAACTACACAGATTAAGCTAGAGAATAAGTAAAGTACTTAAAATGAAATTGAGATTCTTACTAGAAACCAAGGCCCTATCAAAATAGGGGTATACTCCCAAGATGCCTATCTTTGGATAGGCTATAATCACTTCTGGAACAACAATAACACTTCTGGATCACCAAGTACCACCACTAAATCAGATTGAAACACAGTTGACTTTGGTTGACTTTTTTATGTTTTTGAGAAAATGATTTTTAAAAATTTAAAACAAATAACTAATCTATAAAACAATTATAAAAACTTGATTTAAGCAGATTGAAAGAGAGTTAAACAATATTTTTCTATTTTTTTTAATTTTTCTATATTTTTTTTATATTTTTGATATATTTTTGAAAACAAGGAAATTGAAAGAAGCTTATAAGTATCAAACTAGCTTCTAAGAAGCTTAAGAACAGTAAAGTAAGTTGAAACACACAGATTATCAAACTGAAATTAACTAATACGAATTAAAAACACAAAGGAATTAAAAGAAACTTCAATTTTTTTATTATCAAAGAGTGATTACATATAATATTAGGAAAAATAACAGCATAACACTAACATAAAACTACTGGCTAACTGAGGAGGGGAGGGTTTTATTTATACACGAAGGGGGAAGAGGTCTTGGATCCTTCTAGTCTGCCAAGTCATCAATCCGAGGTGCATTTGTGCTTCTTTGAGTTGATATGAACCCTTGGATAAACGTGCTCTCCAATCCCATCAATCTCAGTCGTTTGATCAAAAATTATGATGTGATGGATCTAACGTGAGCCCTCTGATTGGTCCATGTATCATTTCCTTTGCTCCTGACATTCCCTGACACCTTCTAGAAGCCAATGATTGGAATGTTATACCCTTAATGGTGGTGATTTTGGGATTGGGAAAGTTAGGGTTCTAAGGTGAATAGTAAAATCTGGGTGGAAAGGGGTAATTTGGGGGTAAAAAAAAAGCGCGGGTTGTTTTTATTATTATAGTTTGACCGGGTAAATGGGTTTGACCGAGTAGGGAGTGGGCTCGTGGGTTGAATTTTGGGTTTTGGGCTTGATAGGTTTAATGGTTAATGGGTTTAATAAACTTTCAAGGACCAAAGGTGTACTTTGCTGATTTTCAAGGGACCTCTTATGCCAAATTTCAAAAGTATAATCCAAGGGCCATTTTTGATAATCTTTGATAGATGAAGGACTTTTGTTGACCATTCTTCATAAATATCTTCAAAAGGATCAAAGTTGTCATTTGTTGAAAGTTGAGGGGCCTAAATTGCCATTTCTTCAAATTATGCTCCAAGGACCATTTTTGACAATCTTTGAATCTTTGAGGATGATTTTGAAACTTTGAGCATATCTTTGATCATTTGACTTCCCCGGCTTCGGCTTTTGACACTTTCCATTCTCGTGCTCTTTTTTGTCGGGTTTTTGTGATTTTGAGTCTGTTTTTGAAATATTCGTACCTGCACGATCACAAACACAAAAATACACTTTTCTTTGGCATTTGTTAGTGATATTAGTCTATTTGGTTCGGTATTTGGCCATAAAAAGGTGTGTGAATTAGCACATACCAAAATCCCCCAGACTAAGATATTGTCGTGTCTTCACGCAATGTGATCAATTCACGCTTTTGATATAAATAATTTCATATCCCTTTTTACTAACTTTGAAAAGTAGCAAAACGTTCAAAAGAGATTACGAAATCATTTATTCCCGAAAACGTCCCGATTTTCCATTTTATTCCTTATACTAATCTATACTACTATTTTTGTATTTTTTCAACTTTATTCATGTGATGGTATGTTTGACTTTCATTATTTTGCAATAACGATTAAGGGTCATAGAGTAAGAACACGACTCATGGAGAAGTGACCGATTGGATAAAATTCATCGTCCCTGATTTTTCACAAGCCCCCAACTAAGTGTAAAAACGAAATCATTGTTTAATTACAAGTTAGATGCGAACACTACCCATGGAAGTTACTTGTGTGATAACCTCTTGCTCCCATTTTCCTATTTGGTATCTCATTATTTTATTTTTGTGAGAGAAATGAATTTCTTCATAAGCATCTCATTTTCATAATTATTAGTCCGATAAAGATACTAAATTTAGATGCTAAGTAGTTTTCGATCTTCTCTCGAGAATCGTTGTCTTGAAAATGAGGTCCACATCAAGGAATTGAGATTTATTCATATACGTTATTTTTGACTTTTTCATTCATTTTTTTATTTAAAAGAGGAAAACTAAACTTTTCATTTATGACTTTTAAACTACGGAGCTTCACGGGGTAATTCCAAGACCTTAGACCTACTCGGAGTAAAGGATCCAAGGGCCGTTACGACGGAGAATTCCAAGACTCTAGACGTTCCTGAAATGAGGATCCAAGGTGGTTAGACCAAGACTTCACACATTCCCGAAGAGAGGTCCAAGGGCCGGCGCAAGAGGGTAGCCAAGACCTAAAACCTTTTGGAATTAAGGATCCAAGGGCCCGATCTCGAACCGTAGCTTATAAACTTAACTTTATTTATCTTCATTTATTATGCGACCTTGATGTGTGCCCAATTTTTAAAATAAGGATTCTCTTAAGAAGATAGAAAACTAAATTTCGTTAAAACTTAACATCTTTAATTATTTTGCACATAATATGGGGTGAAACAATTTTGTGGGAGCAAAAAAAGCCACAAGTACCTTCGATGAGCTCTAAAGAGAACCAACTACTCCACGCTTAGCATCTAACTTCTAAAGAAACTCTATCATTTCTCGTTCTTCGCAAATTTAAAATCCCAAATAATGAGATCCACGAATGCTTAGCCGATAATCATTTTTAAAGATTATATTGGTTAAGGGAGACAAGCTAGGGCTCAACACGCCCGAATCAAGTCAAAATTTTTATTCTCACTCTTACCTAATAGGAAAGTCAAACATGATATCAAAACTTATTATATTTTTGCACAACTATTTTTTTATTTTTCTCATTTTTTTTGTGCTTTTTCACCACATTTTTATCATTTTTCTTTGAAAATTTTCAAAATTTTTAATTTTTAAGGAAAAACAGGGTTGCGAGAGTAAACGACTAAATGAAAGTGCAAGTCAAATCAAATCAAAGATTGACCCCCCCAGACTAAAGATAAACATTGTCCTCAATGTTTCAAAGGTAAGGGTAATCCTAACAAAAATCTAGGGCCGTTTATTAGGTATGCCAAAGATAACGTTAGTCGATAAGATTAGGATATTTTGGATTTCCCATAAAAGCAATGATGAATGAGACTCGAGTGGAGAAGAGATGAAATAACGTGCACGAGAGTCTTCATAAATCGGGGTAAATCCTGAACATATACAAACAACCACGAAAACACGGGAAATGGAAGAGGTCGCCCCTCCTCACGTCACTTATTAGAAAATAGAAAAGAAAATGATAGNTCGATAAGATTAGGATATTTTGGATTTCCCATAAAAGCAATGATGAATGAGACTCGAGTGGAGAAGAGATGAAATAACGTGCACGAGAGTCTTCATAAATCGGGGTAAATCCTGAACATATACAAACAACCACGAAAACACGGGAAATGGAAGAGGTCGCCCCTCCTCACGTCACTTATTAGAAAATAGAAAAGAAAATGATAGATGGATAAGCATGGGTTGCCTCCCACGAAGCGCTTTCGTTTTGATTACCCGAGTCACGTAGCTTGACTCAATCCCCGAATTCAATTGTCCTTAGGGAAAGTTTGGAGATCCGGGACAACCATGGGTGGTATATCCCCTCCGAAGTAATGTTTGAGACGATGACCATTCACCTTAAAGTTGGGACCATCGGGTTGAGCGAACTCGATGGTGCCATAAGGAAAAACATGGGTAACGGTGAACGGTCCTGACCAACGGGTTTTGAGCTTGCCCGAGAAAATCTTTAATCAAGAATTGAAAAGAAGGACTTGATCACCAACGTTGAAAACGTGGTTTTTGATTTTGGAATCATGAATCCTCTTTGTTTTCTCTTTGTAGATCAAAGAATTCTCGTAGGCTTGATCACGAAGTTCGGTTAACTCGTTTAATTGAACTTTTCGGTGATCACCCGCGGTTTTAAGGTCAAAATTAGCATGCTCCAAGGCCCAGTAGGCCTTATGCTCTAATTCAATGGGCAAGTGACAAGCCTTTCCATACACCAACTTATAAGGAGTACACCCGATGGGGGTTTTGTAAGCGGTGCGAAAAGCCCATAATGCATCATCTAACTTATCGGCCCAAGAGGCACGATTACCATTAACGGTCCTTTCTAAGATACGTTTTAAACCACGATTGGAAACCTCAACTTGACTGCTCGTTTGCGGGTGATACGCGGTAGAAAGACGATGAGTAACTCCATACTTAAGCATAACTTTGGCGAATTGATCGTTACAAAAATGAGTACCGCGATCACTTATAATAGCTCGAGGAGTTCCAAATCGGGAAAATAAACTCTTCAAAAATTTCACAACAACTCGGGCGTCATTAGTGGGGAGCGCCTTTGCTTCAACCCATTTCGACAAGTAATCGACGGCCACGAGTATATACTTATTCCCTCGAGAAGACGGGAATGGTCCCATAAAATCAATACCCCAAACGTCAAAGATTTCACAAACTTGAATCGCATTTTGCGGCATCTCATCTCTTTGTGAAATTTTTCCTTGTCGTTGGCATGAGTCACACGACTTCACCAAGTCTTGTGCATCACGGTATATCGTCGGCCAATAGAAGCCGGAATCGAACACTTTCTTAGCGGTGTAATTGGCACCATGATGTCCCCCCGTGGGTCCATTGTGGCATGCCATAAGAATTTCATCGGCTTCCTTGCCGTGAACGCACCGCCAGATCACTTGATCCGCACAAACTCTAAACAAATAGGGGTCGTCCCAATAATAATGCTTAACGTCCTTAAAGAATTTCTTTTTCTGTTGGGACGACATCCCTTTCCTTATGAAATTCCCCGCATGGTAATTTGCAAAGTCAGCAAACCATGGGGTACTAGTATCATGTGATAAACTCCCAAGTGTCTCAAGAGGAAATGATTCATTGATTTCCTTTTTCTCGAAAACACTTTGATGGGGATTTTCAAGTCTAGACAAATGATCGGCGGCTAGGTTCTCTGCTCCTTTCTTGTCTCGAATTTCGACATTGAATTTTTGAAGAAGGAGAACCCACCGCATTAATCTCGGTTTAGCATCTTGTTTAGTCATAAGGTATTTTAAAGCCGAATGGTCTGTATACACTATGCATTTTTTTAAAAGAAGGTAAGGTCGAAACTTTTCGAAGGCATAAATGACGGCTAACATCTCTTTTTCAGTAGTCGTATAATGGTATTGAGCGTCAGTCATAGTTTTACTTGCATAGTGTATCGGTTGGAAATATTTAGTCTTACGTTGCCCCAAGACTGCCCCGATAGCATAATCGCTAGCATCGTACATAAGCTCAAAAGGCAAGTCCCAATCGGGGGCAACTAGAATCGGAGCTTCCGTCAATTTCTTCTTAAGTATCTCAAACGCTTCAACACACTAATTAGAGAAGAAGAACGAAGCATCTTTTTCAAGCAAATGGGTCAGAGGTCGGGCAATCTTAGAAAAGTCTTGGATGAAACGTTGATAAAAACCGGCATGACCTAGAAAACTACGAATTCCTCGAACGGTGGTGGGATGAGGTAGCTTTGCGATCACATCGACTTTAGCCTCTATCAACCTCAATCCTGGCTTTGGAAATCTTATGGCCAAGAACAATGCCTTTTTTAACCATGAAATGGCACTTTTCCCAATTGAGAACTAAGTTAGTGTCTTCACACCGTTTCATCATTTTCTCCAAATGGGCAAGGCAAGCGGTAAACGAATTTCCATAAACCGAAAAATCATCCATGAATACTTCCATAGTCTTTTCGATCATATCTTGGAAAATGGCCGTCATACACCTTTGGAACGTGCCTGGAGCATTACATAAGCCAAAGGGCATACGTCGATAAGCAAACGTTTCATAAGGGCAAGTAAACGTGGTCTTTTCTTGATCCTGAGGATCGATCGGAATCTGAAAGTAACCGGAAAAACCATCAAGAAAACAATAGAACTCATTTCCCGCTAGACGTTCTAGCATTTGATCCATAAAAGGAAGTGGGAAATGGTCCTTTCGGGTAGCATCATTAAGCTTATGATAGTCTATACAAACTCTCCATCCCGTAACAAGACGTGTGGGAATTAGCTCATTATTTTCATTCGTCACTACGGTCATTCCACCTTTCTTCGGAACACAATGGACCGGGCTAACCCATGAGCTATCGGAAATGGGGTAAATCATCCCAGCGTCGAGGAGTTTGATAACTTCCTTTTTAATAACTTCATGGATTTTCGGGTTAACCCATCGTTGTTGTTGGATCACGGGCTTAAAATTATTTTCGAGCAAAATCTTGTGAGTGCAAAAACGAGGGTCTATGCCTTTGATGTCGGAAATTTGCCAAGCGATGGCACTCTTATGCTTCCTAAGGACATCTAAGAGACAGGTCCTCTCCTCATCTTTAAGGTCTTTAAAAATGATAACGGGAAATTTATCGGTCCCTTCTAAGAAAGCGTATTCGAGATGAGGAGATAAATCCTTGAGCTCGGGCTCCGGAGGATTTTCTTTAGACGGCTCAACTTCTTTAACTTCGGCGATTTTTAGGTCCACCGGAGGGGAAGAAAATGACGGATCATCATTTAATAATTTTTCAAGCAAACGAATATCCCCCTCTGGATCAAAGACGGTATCATCAACTTTTGGTGAAATTGAATCATTTGAAAGATAAGCTTCAATCTCTTCCAAGATGAAATCACTTCCCTCAAACGGAGTGAGGGAAGGAGAAGAGTCGGCAATAATAGGTTGAGAAGAAGGAGTGGGATTGCCACTCGAAACATCATGAGAAAAACCGAGAAGTTCTGGAGAATACTCCTCCGAAACTTCATCAATAACATCAATTCTGTTTACAGACATGCAATCATCGGTAGAGGAGTATCTCGATGTTTGGTCCAAGTTAAACGTGACGGCTTCGTTACCATTTCGCAAGGTAATTTCTTCATCGTAAACATCAATCAAAGCACGACCAGTCCTTAGGAAACCTCTTCCAAGAATGAGAGGAACCCTTGGATCGGGATCAAAATCGACAATCAAAAAATCGGCAGGGAAATGGAATTTTTCAACATTAACCCTGACATCCTCGGCTATTCCAATGGGATGAGACGTAGATCGATTGGCGAGCTCGAGGGTAATGCACGTGGGAGTAGGATCGGGAAGAGACAATTTCTTCCACATAGACTTTGGCATAAGGTTAATGCTAGCACCAAGATCGGCCAAGGCGAAGCATTGAACCATCCCCGGAAAATTACACTGAATCAAGAACTTGCCGGGATCTCCAAGCTTTTTGGGAAGCTTCTTGAGGAGAACCGCCGAACAATTTTCGTTCAAAGGTGTTTTTGCCATTTCAAATAATTTCTCTTTATTATTCAACAAATTTTTGGTCATCGACGCAAATTTCAGCATTAAAACAACGGCATCCGCGAGACTTAAATCAAAACGAAGATCTTGAAAAATTTGAAAGAACTTTTCCATTTGATGGTTTATTTTCTCGCGGTGCTTTTGATCGTTTAGATGAGAAGGATAAGGAAGTTTAGACTTAACGGTATTATCTTGTTCAAAAACGACTTTTTCCTTTCCTTTTGAAACATTCTCTTTTTCTTTAGACGGGTGGACAACCGGAGGTTGGATGTTTTCGGTCCTTCCGTTATTAGTTGGAAGTTCTGTATCCGTTGTCGCCTCGGTTTCACGGTCGACTACCTTAGGGGGAGAAGAAGACGACGAGATAATCGGAACCGTAGGTCCATTATATGAAACACCACTTCGTATCGTGATCGCCTTAGCATCGCCCCTCGGGTTAGCGATCGTGTTGATTAGAAGAGTACCCGAGCCCGAGGGTCGATCATTTAAAGACTTCTTGATTTCGGCCATTTCACTAATCATCATTTTATTCATTTCCTCTTGATTTTTAATGAGTTGCTTGAAAAACTCATCCGAGGACGTTTGGTTTTGATTCAAAGCTTGATTCTGATTATTGAAATCCTCAGTTGTTTTGATGAAGACCTTGATTTTGATTATGAAAATTCCCATTATTTTGATTTCCATTATTATAATTCCCATGATTTGCATTTTGAAAATTCCCTTGATTCGGGCCTTGATAATTTCCTTGATGTTGAAAATTTCCACGATTTTGTCCTTGATTGAAATTTCCCGGATTTTGAAAACCATTGTTAACACGATTTTGATTTTGATTGAATTGATTGTTACGGTTTTGCACATTGTTAACTTGATTTTGATTATTAAAACCGGGTGGTCCAAGATAATTGGTGGAACGATAGCTAAGAAGATTCCGATCTCCTTGTGGTTGGTAACCGTTACCTCCCATATTTGTAGTATAAACGTTCTCATGAGCAAAACCACCGGAGGCTGGACACTCATAATACGGATGTGGACCACCACACGTTTCACAACTTTGATTAATCGCATTGACTTGACGATTGTTGTTTAGATTTGAATTTGTTTGCAAAAGACGGACAACATCATCGAACTTTTTGTTAAGAGCTGCAATTTCTGCATTGGAAGACGTGGTAGATCTCGTCGACTCACCCCTCTCGGCTGAAGAATCCCAATAATTGTGATGGGCGGTCATGTTCTTAATGAGATCGTAGCACTCTTCGGGGCGTCTTTTCATAAAAGTACCACCCGCAGCAGCATTGATAGTATCACGATGTCATAATGTTAAACCATTATAAAACGTATCAATAATCTTGACGAGCAACATGTTGTGATTCGGCCACCGGTCAATCGAAAGCTTATAACGTTCCCATGCTTCGAATAAAGATTCATCGGAAAGCTGACGAAAATTGCTTATGTCGTTTCTTAGCTTCGTCACCATCGATGGTGGAAAATATTTTTCCAAGAATTTCGAAACCATTTCATTGAACGTATGAATAGAATTCTTCGGAAGTCGATCAAACCAAGCGGTGGCGTGATGCGTCAATGAATATGGGAAGAGATAAAGGCGAAGGGCATCATCGGAGACACCGTTTTGTTTCGTACTTTGGGTGATTGTTAGGAATTTATCAAAATGTTTGTTAGCATCATCACCCGGTAAACCGTGAAATTGGCAAAAATTTTGGACTTGTTGAATCATGTGATGCTTAAGTCAAAAATCCGCGGCTTCGATATTGACGGGGGCAATCGGGCCACCACGTCCGAACATAGTTGGTTGACACAACTCCTCCATCGTACGGAGATCGGGAGGAGGTTGAGGTCCCATCGGAGGTTCCTCATTTTGTTGAGCACCACCCATCGGCGGGGGTCCCAAATTTTGACCGTTATTGTTCATTTCCTCAACGTTTGGGAAATTAACACGGTGTATGTGAAGTATAATCCTCTCGGGATTTGAAAGTGGTGAAAGTAAGTTATGTGACGAAGAACGGGTGTTCATACACCAAAGAAATCACAAATTTTAAAAAGAAAATCAAAAATCAATTTGAAAAAGGAAAATCTTTTTGGTTTTTAAAATTATTTAAACAAAAATTGCAATCAAAATATTTTTGGGTTTTTATATAAAAGAAAACTTAAAAACACAATATTTTTTTCTTTAGTTTTTTATATCACAATATTTTTGTGATCGATTCGTCAACCGAAATCGTTTCCTTTAATCTACGCGCAGCGAGGCGGGAGAGAAGAATGGTTCTCTCTTGAGTCGGCAATTTAATGTCACGACTTCCATATACCCCGGTTATTCGGTAGTAGAATTAAAGTAATCGGATAACTTTTAACTTCACGATCTTTTTTTCGCGTTCAAGCTTATTTGGTTTACAACACCCCTCCTTCAACGGAAGAGCGTGGATGTTTATTATATTTTTGGTATTTTGTAAACACTTTAGGAAAAGTGTTTCGTTTTTGTGATTTTTACTTTTTATATAAGAAAATACGTAAAAGGAAGGTTTTTCAAATCACGATTTAAAAACGAAAACAAAAATTCACTTCAACCTTCCTCGGCAGCGGCGCCAAAAACTTGGTGTCTCGTGAATAGTATAGTATATATCGAAGCAATTTCTCAACAAATAAGAAATTACCTGGGTCGTGTCCGTGCGAAGGTTAAATGGAATCTCGATTTCCGGATCGTAAAACGTGTAGAGAAAATGGTAAAAGTGATAACGATGAGAATTACACTAATGATAAGCAAATAAAGCACAATCAAGCAATTAAACAAGTATATCATGTAATCAAGGCACACGTAAGCTAAAACGTAAAAATGAATTAAGAAACGTAAAATAAAACGTCACGTAACAATTAAAAATGTAAAAGTTAAGCAAATCTAATCCTAAGGGTGAAATTAATATTTTTTATAAACTTAAAATAATAAAAGAAAAATTTTAGAAAAAGAAAATTATTATTTTTGTCTTTTTATTTTTATTTAAGAATTAAAAACTATTTTTATATTTTTATTTAATAAAAGAAATTTAAATTAATTATGAAATTTAAGATTTAATATACAAATTTAATTTTGAAAAATCTTACTAAACTAAAAACTAATTTTAAAAATAAAAATGAAAATTATTTTTGTCTTTTTGAATTTATTATGAATTAAAAATGATTTAAAATCTAGGAAAATAGAAAATAAATAGCAAAACTATTCAAATAAATCTGGAAAATTTATGGAAATTCTAAAATAATATTCTAAAGCTACTGGAAAAAGAAAATTTTGGAAAATAACAGTTAAGTGCTGATTGGGCCAAAAAGCAGTTTGAATTAAGTGCTTATTAATAAGCACTTTGACCAAATTTTGTCAAACTTTCAACAAATGACCTCAGGACTCAAATAAGCTCAGAAACACTTAATTTTGAAAAAAAGTTACAGTGATTTATGCAATGGAAGGCCAAACAGTTTCAAATAAGCTCTTATATAAGCCAAATAAGCTCAAATGTGTACCAATAAGTTCAACACTAGAGAATTGATACTAACTCACTAATAAACACTCAAATGAATCACTGGAATCAAGAACACAAGCAAATTACACCAAATTCACTCAACGGCAAATTCAGATTGACAAAGAAATGGGACAAACTAAATGGATAAAATAAGCTGACAGAATAAGCACTAAAATAGAACCTAAAGGGGGCAAAATGTTCTCAGCTAGCTTAAGTACCTCTAAGCACAAAAAGCCCTATCACAATAGATCAAATTCACACTTAATTATAAGCCCAAACAGTTGCCTAAACACACTTCAGCATACACTTACTCAGTGTATGCTGACTTTTATGATTTTTCTTCTTTTCAGTTGACTTTTGTGAATTTTAATCCAGCCTAATGTATCTAATATGAAGTAATAAGCTAGTATTTAACTGAATTAAACTATCTAAGCTACTTGTGCAACAATTTGAGAAATCAAGCCATCAAAATTCACCACAGTTAATCAGATAGGACAAATCACAAACCATTTTGACTTTTGCTCTTATCACCTACTGATATTATGCCTTTTTAACTCTAAATGAACCCTAAGTGAGCTATTGCAACCAACAAATCCAACAAATGAGCACTCAACCTTAATCAAACTACCTAATCCAAACACCCTTATATGAATCTGTTTTGAAATTATTATGAAGCAGTAGTGAGTTTCACTTATTCAAACCACCAAATCAACTCAATATCAATTCAAATAAGTCAAATATAGTCCAATAAACACAGATTACAGCAACAGTTTACCACAGATACTCAATATGCAAAGATGAGCAGATATGAGAAAGTAGAATCACAATATGATGTAAACTTCTAAACTATTAATGCAAACTGATCAAATAAGCAATATTATAACTAACTAACACTAATGAAACAGTATTCTAATATAACTACACAGATTAAACTAGAGAATAAGTAAAGTACTTAAAATGAAATTGAGATTCTTACTAGAAACCAAGGCCCTATCAAAATAGGGGTATACTCCCAAGATGCCTATCTTTGGATAGGATATAATCACTTCTGGAACAACAATAACACTTCTGGATCACCAAGTACCACCACTAAATCAGATTGAACCACAGTTGACTTTGGTTGACTTTTTTATGTTTTGAGAAAATGATTTTTAAAAATTTGAAACAATTATCTAATCTATAAAACAATTATAAAAACTTGATTTAAGCAGATTGAAAGAGAGTTAAATAATATTTTTGTATTTTTTTATTTTTCTATATATTTTTTTTATATTTTTGATATATTTTTGAAAACAAGGAAATTGAAAGAAGCTTATAAGTATCAAATAGCTTCTAAGAAGCTTAAGAACAGTAAAGTAAGTTGAAACACACAGATTATCAAACTGAAATTAACTAATACGAATTAAAAACACAAAGGAATTAAAAGAAACTTCAATTTTTTTTATTATCAAAGAGTGATTACATATAAAATTAGGAAAAATAACAGCATAACACTAACATAAAACTACTGGCTAACTGAGGAGGGGAGGGTTCTATTTATACACGAAGGGGGAAGAGGTCTTGGATCCTTCTAGTCTGCCAAGTCATCAATCCGAGGTGCATTTGTGCTTCTTTGAGTTGATATGAACCCTTGGATAAACGTGCTCCCCAATCCCATCAATCTCAGTCGTTTGATCAAAAATTATGATGTGATGGATCCAACGTGAGCCCTCTGATTGGTCCATGTGTCATTCCTTTTGCTCCTGACATTCCCTGACACCTTCTAGAACCCAATGATTGGACTGTTATACCCTTAATGGTGGTGATTTTGGGATTGGGAAAGTTAGGGTTCTAAGGTGAATAGTAAAATCTGGGTGGAAAGGGGTAATTTGGGGGTAAAAAAAAGCGCGGGTTGTTTTTATTATTATAGTTTGACCGGGTAAATGGGTTTGACCGAGTAGGGAGTGGGCTCATGGGTTTAATTTTGGGTTTTGGGCTTGATGGGTTTAATGGTTAATGGGTTTAATAAACTTTCAAGGACCAAAAATGTACTTTGCTGATTTTCAAGGGACCTCTTATGCCAAATTTCAAAAGTATAATCCAAGGGCCATTTGTGATAATCTTTGATAGATGAAGGACTTTTGTTGACCATTCTTCATAAATATCTTCAAAAGGATCAAAGTTGTCATTTGTTGAAAGTTGAGGGGCCTAAATTGCCATTTCTTCAAATTATGCTCCAAGGACTATTTTTGACAATCTTTGAATCTTTGAGGATGATTTTGAAACTTTGAGCATATCTTTGATCATTTGACTTCCCCGGCTTTGGCTTTTGACACTTTCCATTCTCGTGCTCGTTTTTGTCGGGTTTTTGTGATTTTGAGTCTGTTTTTGAAATATCCGTATCTGCACGATCACAAACACAAAAATACACTTTTCTTTGGCATTTGTTAGTGATATTAGTCTATTTGGGTCGGTATTTGGCCATAAAAAGGTGTGTGAATTAGCACATACCAGCAAGGGGTGAGGAATACAAGAGGCAAGAGGAGTATTTATAGGCCAAGACCCAAACTTGGGATTAATTTATCGAGACCGGCGCGTCACCCACGCGTCGACGCATGGGCAGCGCGCCAGGCGTCTGTGAATAATCCCAAGTGTTGGGTGTTGGATCTTATAAATACCTAACCTTGCTAAACCCCCAATTGTACTTCACACTAAACCTTAACATTAATCAATCTAAGGTTTACCAACTCAAATAGCCAATTAGAAAATCATTTTGTGACGTGTTTATTAGAAAACCAAATACCAAGGGTAGAAAAGTAGAAAGGGTAATTTGGTAGGGGTAGATTAGGTATTCCTCAAGTGGCATAGAAAAGAGAGAAAGAATATGCCAAGGTATATTCCACACAGGTACTATTCACACCCTTGGGGGGGGAAGTGTAGGATGGATGTTGAGATAGAGATGGTTTGAATTGAGGCTAGGATTATTTTTTTTTTCCATGTGATGGATAAGAGAAAGAAAGAATATGCTATGAGATATTCCCAAACATGGGGGGTGGGGGGGAGAAATAAGATGGATGGTTGAGATGGTTTAGTTTGCATTGAATGTTGAGATCGAAAGGAGCCTACTTTGATTCAAACTATTTGGCATGTGGGAAACACGAGGGTTGAGATGGTTTATTTGAAATTGGATGCTATGATCAAAGGGACCTATTTGAAATTCAATTATTGGCATGTGATTACAAATGAGGTATGGATGTGTTGGTAAGGGATATGGATGGTATGAGATTAAAGTGTGTAAGGAATAGTAAGATGATGAGTTAAGTTGTATAGAGTGAATGTGATGTGTAAGGGATTGTGTAAGAGATTTGCGATATGAAGGGAATATGGTGAGTTGTGATAGGTGGTAGAGAAAGAGATGTTGTGAGAGTAGTGGTGTATGTGAAATAAGTGTGTGTACAAAGTGTATAATGTGTGGTATAGGATTGTATGGAAGTTAGTAGATGGAGGAATATTGTGTGGAGTAGTGTGAAGGACAAGGTAACGTGATGTTAGAGACGGTAGGAAGTATTGTAGAGAATGTTGAAGGAAGTTTGGAGGATATGAGATTTGGGATTGTCTTTGTAAAATGAGATTAAAGATAAATGATCTAATGTCATTAAGAAAAATGTTTAACAATTAAGTAGTTATAAGTGAGAAGAATTCAAGTAGGTTAGCGGAGGTGAGAGTGAAGTAACACAACGTCGAGAATCATTATTCAGTAATGTCTGGGGGCTTTTCAGAGCTCGACGTCTCAACGGAAATACCTGGTTCAACACAAAGTTAAGTTACTTTGCTTGATGTAAAAGGGGGCCATACACCCATCGCGTGGTAAGGAATGCGTTTACCGCAAAAGAGGACCCTTAACTTAGTTTGAACTCAAATTAAGGGGTGAGTAAACCCGTTACGATAATATGAGAAGACAGGTAAATTTACGGGATATGAGCGAAACATACATTGATTGTAACATAGTTT
>LBNU01026654.1:0-17938 GCA_014162995.1 Artemisia annua | reverse complement strand
CTAATGTAAATCTAGTAAATTTCATGATATATTAAGATGTTTAAAGGGACGTTTGGATTGGTCCATAACTACTTGTTAAACATCGTAAAATATATCTAGGACGAGTTAAAAATAAAAATATGGAACATAGTAAACTACTTCTTAGGATTAAAGTATTAGAGTCGAAGTATGTTTACGTTCCAACATATGTTATAACAATACATACATCTTTCTTTTACTTTATATTTATTGTGGTCTTGTTATATTGTTGTTGTGTTTAGGTGAAAATGCCAAAAGCAACTACCGAAGATATCTCCCAAACCAAAAATTACATTCCAAAAGTTTCCCAACTCCCTACTACATCTCCTTCCATTGGAAATCTATATCGTCAAATTGAGGATAGAAACGTTCATGAGGGACGTGTAATAGGCCGTGCTTATTCTCAATCCAACTTCATTGATCGCTTGTTTACAAGCATCAATTTCGATTGTCTCTACGAAATAAATGAACCCATCATCCCTCGTTTCCTTGTCGACTTCTATAGCCAAGTCACGGTTCAAACCGATGACCTTGGTATGATCTTCATTTCTTTCATGATCCAACACGAATTCATCACCTTAACTCTCGACCAATTCGGTCAAATCCTTCGAATCCCTTTTAGAGGTCAAGCCGTTTTCTATAATGAATGGGATCTTGACTCTCTTGAGCGTTGTCGTCCTACCTTCGGTCCATATCTTTCCCACATTCCTTCTCCTGACGAAATTCGTCAAATTCTTGGTTTGGAACGTGTCACCAACACTCGCAAAATCAAATCAAAAAATGTCCAAATCTCCGAAAATCAAATTCTTCTGAAATAATTAGGCCCCAACATGAAGCGTTGGGAAGAACTCATTCGAGAGAATGCGTTCGGTACCGGAGGCCATCGGGACCATCTCCCGGTATGCCTTGCTCATATGTTGTATTGTATTGTTGCCGAGCAACCGTACAATTTGGCCTACTTCTTCATCAAACGAATTGAGTGCGCAAGAAAAACTCCAAAAGCCAATCTCCCATATGGAATGTTCCTCACTCGTCCCTATCATCATGTTATCGAGCACTATCCCGATCTTGACGATAGCATTTATGAGTCCATCTATCCCACCTTGCGTCCTCTCGCTCTAAAACAATCTCGATGAACTCGTAGTGACAAGGGAAAATCTCGTCGGCATAGCTTTCACGGCTCATCATCTCATCTAGAGGATGATGATGAGGAGGAAGGCGCCGAAGGTGTTAATACCTCGTCATTCACTACATTCGTCGATAATTTAGAGGATCTTGATCTTCCCATGTATTAACCTCCATCTCCTCGTTCACAAACCAACCGACATTTCATGAGCGACAAAACGTGATTCTCAACCGTCAAAAGAGCTTGCATGAAGAAGTGAGAGGTGGCTTCAAATCCATGGAGAAGACATTGAAGAATTTGTTTGGAAAGAAGAAGAAATGAAGGAGATTTTCTTGACTTGCTTGATGAACAATATTTATTTTTGTTATGGATATTTATGTTCTATTTGTCCGATTTATATTCGGAAGTACTTGTATCATACTTGGCTTATTGCTTGAATGTTTGCGTAGGATGTTAACTTGCTTAATTATGTTTAATATATGCTTATGATTGCATGTTTTATAGCTTAATCTATATATATGTTTGCTTGCTTAGCTTACATTTATATATATATGTAACATGTATGCTTTCTAATAGACCAAAATCAATGTGAAATGTCCAAATAGAGCTTGCTGCAAACACAAAACAAAAAATAACATTTTTCCAGAAAAATTTTAAAAATTTTTGTTTTCTGGGTCGTTAGATGGGCGGCCCCCTTAATTCATAAGGGGCGGCCCCCTTAAATTTAAGGGGACCAGCCTGCATTTAAGGGGGCCGGCCACCCATACAGTATTTTTACTGTTTTCTTTTGCATCTTGTGACTCCTTTTGCTAGTCTCAGCTACCATTTCCCTTTAAAACTAAACTGATTTTGGAATCTAACTACTTATTTTCAAATTAATTCCATTTCTAAACATGATTTCATACTATATAATCCCCATGCATGTTTAATTCACACTTCATCATCCTCAACCTTCATCAAACTTCATCCTTCCACCATGTCATCACCAAGAACCACAAACTCAAACAATGCCAAGAAACAAAAACTTGTCATTATTCCACCAAAACAACTCTTCATTGACCTTACTAATGAAGATAACACCACTCCATCACCTCAACATCAATGCTCATCTCCATGTGCACCTAATGCACCCTCAAAAACACGTTCCACTAATGGAAGCTCTACATCCTCCATACCATCAACATCATCCATCAATGACTATATCAACTCTCATCTATCACCTCCACCAAGGGTACCACCACTACCACCTACCATTGAAGAGGCATCTCTTGACATCACCCTTTCACTATCACCCATCACACCTCTTGATGCAAACCTCCAATCACCACCAATCAACCCACCAAATTTCAATCCCATCCCATGGAGCTTACTTGAAGCCCATGGGGACTTATGCCTTTGTTGTATTCATAACCGAACAATCTGTGGAAAACTAGAAGGGGGTTGAATAGTTTACCTCCTTCATAACCGAACAATGTCGAGTTCTTTACCAAGGGTACAACCACTCCCGATAGTTCTTTCACAAGGGTACAACGACTCCCTTTACACTTTGTATTTTAAGGCACAAATACTAACCGATCACAACTATAACACAAAATGAATATGAAGTATAGACTTAAAGAAATCTACACAATGCTTTAGTTATCAAGACTTGCAACTTCTTGTTGGAAGCTTGAAACTAGAAATGAGTTAGTGAACTTCTTTGCTACAATAAGAAACTTCACAACAATGAAATGGTTAAGGGTTAGATGAATGATAATCTGAATGTGTGTGAAAAAATGATGAGAAGTGATAAAAGAAAAATGCTAGAAAATGGTTTGGTATTTATAGGAAAAGTTCTTTTTGTCCTGGCGGAACCCGCGGAACCCTCACAAGGGTTCCGCCCGTGTATCCCCAGGGTTCCGCCAGATCTGACAGATTGAACCTTTGCCATAAGTTCCAAACCAACCTAAGTCACATCAACTTATTACATGTCATAAACATAACTGGTAGAATAAGGCTTATGGATAGTCAAACACACAACCTAGCCATAAGTATGAAGTGACTTGTGAATGCCATAATACCATGATGTGATGTAACATATTTATGGCATGTAAAACAAAGACAAGTTAATGTGTACAACCAAACAAGGTCACATCAAGTTAATGCTAGCCAAACACAACTTTGTGTAAGAAAAACTTATGGTTAGTCAAACACACAATGTTTCTTTAATTGCAAAATGACAACTTACCATAAATGGGATGTGACATTTCTAGTTAAAGAAATATGATGTAATACCTGAAACTCTGATAACATGTAAAACGACCAAAATGCCCTCACAACTTCAAAAATTTAATTAAAAATTATATTAAGCTAAATAAATCCGAAATATACCAAATAAATTACATCTAAACTAAAATAAAATTTAGACAAGACTTCTAATAATTTTGTATGTCCAAAAATTATCATGTTGCTACAAAAAAAAAAAGGAATGATTATACCTTTTATTATTTAATTTCGGTATATATTAAATTATTTAAATAAATGGATAAATACATGTAAATAAGGAAGGGATCAATCAAATTAAAATCTTGATTTCTTGGACCGAAATTTTAGTTAATCCCTCCCGTATGACCGGATCTTTTATTGCTAGTATAGTTTATCCTCTTATTCACTCTTTATTTTTTTATACCGAGAAGAAACAAACCCAAAAAAAAAATCGTTAAACCATTCCTGGGATTTTCTGGAGAGCGAAAGACCATTTTTTTGAGTTCAATCTGTTACTAGGAAAGCCAAGAAAAATGAGTCCTTCGGGATTTACAAAGGCTTGTATTCTCGTTTGTCAAATTTGTTCTAAAGTGAGGGTAAAAACTCGTTCTGTTCATCCGACCTTTGATAAATTCGTTTTCCACCTTTTTTCCTGAGTTCCATTACATCAATATATGATACTGTGATAACATTGTTACACGGTCGTGGGATCGTTCGTGTGCTCGTTGGAATTATTTTTTTGTTCGGTGTCGGTTATGCTCATCTCTTNACACACAATCTTGGTTTAAAAATGCGCGCATCATTGCGCAAATTGCACGCATTGTTGCATTGCATATGAAATTTCGCATTATGAGGCCTAATGCAAGGTCATTCCATATTGCATTCGCATTAGTTCGCAATTTACCGCATTTGTGTAATGCTAGCAATGGTCGCAATTGTCGCAATCTAGAATTTAGGTCATTTTTGTAACAATATATATATATATATATATATATATATATATATATATATATATATATATATATATATATATATATATATATATATATATATATATATATATATATATATATATATATATATATATATATATATATAAAAGAGATCCAAGTATTTAAATGAGATTTTAAAGATAGAACTTGTTAAAAGACGTACGAAACAAACACAACAACAAAAATATAGTATCTTACGTTTTGCTAAGTGTTTTACGTCAAGCTGTGCTTTCAAATTGTTTATTTTACAAATGAATTTTTTGTCTAATTTCAATATGCTAGTAACTTATTTCGTAATTTTATTGCATTTACTACGTATAAATAATTTTCGTACTATTTTTAATACTAAACGCAACGCCCCTAAATTGCGCCCGCATTCACATCACGCATCACGCAATGGCTTTTTGGACCTTTAGCGCATCGGATCGCAAAACGCATTTTTAAACCAAGCACACAATGTTTCCTTAATTGCAAAATGACAACTTACCATAAATGGGATGTGACATTTCTAGTTAAAGAAATATAAAAATGTTGTGTTGTATATGAAAATGTGAAATGTAAAATGTAGCAAAAGTATGATTATGCAAGACTTTAAACTAGAATTATGTTTTACCAAAAACTAAAGTTTAGACTTTGTCGTTAACAAAACTTAGCAAAGATCGTAAAATATAAATAACGTTTTTAGGCGATATTTGTATTAACAAGGTGGAATACGGAAGTTCTGACATTAAATTGCGAACTGAAAAGAGATCCATTCTTCTCTTCCGCCACCCTACGAGTAGTCTTAAAGGAACGATTTCGGTTAACGAATCGATTCCAAAAATATTTCCAAAAGTTTTTTTTTTCACACACCCACAAAAAGCCAAAAACATTTGCTGTTTTCTTGTTAATAAATACATAAAATATTACCACCGCAAACCAAGGCAGAATACTACCCAACTGGGGGTATGACCATTACTAAGTTCCCAAACAAAAGATTAAAACTTGCCATTGTACTCTTGTGAATTGGTGTACCTTTTTCAAAGAAGCCATTCATATTGTGGTTATTGGTTTAAGTTCACTGTCGTTTTGCCTTGGTCTTGTTTTAATTGTAATTGTTTTTAGTGCATGCGCACTCGTTCCCAAACAAGGCATAATCGTCGAAGAAGCGTAGCTGAATTATATACTGTTGTCGAAGAGACAAAACCCGTTATCATGCCAGACGACGAGCCACCACTACCACCTCCACCCCGTTCCAATAATGGTGATCCAGCTCCTGATCTCCGAACGATGGAGGAGTTGTGTCAACCCACCATGCAAGGGAGGGGAGGACCCATTGCACCACTCACTATTGGAGCCACGGACTTTGGACTCAAGCACCACATGATCCAGCAAGTCCAGAATTCGTGTCAGTTCCACGGTTTACCCGGTGACGATGCAAACAAGCATCTCGATAAACTTCTAACCATCACCCAGAGTATGAAGCAGAATGGTGTCACCGAAGACGGCCTTCGCTTATATCTCTTTCCATATTCTCTCACTCATCATGCTACTGCCTGGTTTGATCGTCTCCCGAAGAATTCGATCCATACTTTTGATGAAATGGTTACCAAATTTTTAGCAAAATATTTTCCACCATCCATGGTAACAAAGTTGAGAAATGATATTAGCAATTTCAGGCAGCTTCCCGATGAGTCCTTATTTGAGGCATGGGAACGCTATAAACTTGCAATTGATCGATGTCCTAATCACAACATGCTTCTTGTCACCATCATGAATACTTTCTATAATGGTTTGACTCTTCGTCATCGTGACACGATCAATGCTGCTGCTGGAGGTACTTTCATGAAAAGGACCCCCGAGGAGTGCTATGATCTTATTGAGAACATGACTGCTCACCACAATTTCTGGGATTCCTCAGCCGAGAGGAATGATTCATGTAAATCTGTCACTCCAGCTTCTAATGATATGGTTGTTCTCACCAAGAAGCTCGATGATTTGTCCACTGTGATTCTAAGAATGCACCAGACGAATCAAAATCATCAAGTCTGAGCTGTCAGTCATAGTTGTGAAACATGTGTTGGTCCACATCCATATACTGAGTGTCCAGCCACCGGTGGCTTCGCTCACGAGAACGTATATGCTGCTCAAGGTTCCTACAATGCGGGGGGTAACTCTTACCAACCACAGGGGGACCGTAATCTCTTAAGCTATCGTTCCAACAATTTTCTCGGACCACCCGGTTTTAATCAGTCTCAAAACCAAAATGCTCAAAACCGGAACCAAAATTTTCATCAAAATCAGAACCAAAATCGAATGAACCAAGGTTTTAACAACCAAGGGAATTTCAATTCCGGTCAAAATCAGGGTTTTCAAAACAAAGGAAATTTTCAAAGAAATCAAGGTCATGGTAATCAGGGTAATTTTCATAATCAGGGTAATTTTCATCAGGGAAACAATTTTCAAGGTAATAACAACCAACATCAAGGAAATTTTCAAAACAACCGTGCTCAAAATTTTCCTAATCAAAATCAAAACGTTGTTCAACCCCAATCTTCCTCCAATGAGTTGTTGAAACAATTCATGAAATCACAAGAGGAAACAAATCGATTATTGGTCAGCCAAATCTCTGAACTTAAGAAGTCTTTAAATGATCGACCCTCGGGCTCAGGTACACTTCCTAGCAACACGATCGCTAACCCGAGAGGCGATGTTAAGGCGATCACCACCCGAAGTGGAGTTTCATATAAAGGACCCACGGCTCCTTCTACCTCTTCTTCTCTTCCTCCCAAGGTAGCGGAACGTGAACCTGAGGTCACTACGGACACGGTACTTCCTACTCATAACGGAAATACCGACGATGTCCACCCTCAAGTTGTCCCGGTCCCGAAACCCTAAACCAAACCTGGAGTTGTTTTTGAACCTCCAGTAGCTCCCGTTGAAAAACCCAACCCTAAACCTTCAATTCCTTATCCTTCACGTTTACACGATCAAAAGCTCCGCGAAAAAGCCAGTCACCAAATGGACAAATTTTTCCAAATCTTTCAAGAATTACATTTTGATATAAGCTTTGCGGATGCTCTTCTTCTGATGCCCAAGTTTGCATCAACAATCAAGAACTTGTTAAGCAACAAGGAAAAACTTTTTGAGATGGCAAAAACTCCATTAAACGAGAACTGCTCTTCAGTTTTGTTGAAACAGCTTCCCTAAAAGCTGGGAGATCCCGGGAAATTCCTCATTCCTTGCATTTTCCCGTGAATGGTTGAATGCTTTGCCTTGGCCGATTTTGGTGCAAGCATCAACCTGATGCCTCACTCAGTCTGGAAGAAACTTTCTCTTCTGGCACTTACTCCTACCTGCATGACTCTCGAGCTTGCAGATCGTTCCATATCTCGTCCCCTCGGCATTGCTGAGAGGTGTTTGTGAAAGTAGGAAAGTTCCATTTTCCGGCAGATTTCGTGATTGTTGATTTCGATGCAGACCCGAGGGTTCCTCTCATTTTAGGGAGGGGATTCCTAAGAACGGGTCGTGCTTTGATCGATGTATTTGATGAAGAAATCACTCTACGTGTTGGTAATGAAGCCATCACGTTCAACCCTGATCAAACTTCGAGGTACTCTTCCAATTATGACTCAGCAGAAATTAATAGAATCGATGTCATCGATATTGCTTCGTAAGAGTATTCTCAAGAAATTCTTGGTTTCACCGATAATTCTCTGAGTGGCAATCCCACTCCCTATTCTCAACCTATCATTACTAATTATTCTCCTTCCATAACTCCGTTTGAGGGAAGTGATTTCATCTTAGAGGAAATAGAGGCCTTTCTCAAAAGTGATTCGATTCCCGAGGGAATTAATAACCAAGAGATTGACCCGGACAGGGATATACTTCTCTTTGAAAAACTGTTGAATGAAGATCCCTCTCTTCCTCCTGTTCTTCCACAAAAACTTCATAATGAGGAAATCAAATATGTTGAGAAAACTGATGAATTTCCCTAGGTCGAACTTAAGGCCTTACCACCTCATCTCAAATACGCATTTTTGGAGGGTGATGATACCCATCATAATTGCAAAATACTTAAAGGATGAGGAAAAAGCTGCTCTTATAAAGGTTTTGAAGTCACACAAGCAAGCAATTGCTTGGAAACTCTCCGATATAAAGGGTATTAACCCTTAATTCTGTACCCACAAAATCTTAATGGAAGATGACTTTAAACCAGCAGTTCAACAACAAAGAAGGGTTAATCCTAAAATTCAAGAGGTTATCAAACAAGAAGTCATCAAACTTCCTGATGTCAGATTGATTTATCCTATCTTTGATAGTCCTTGGGTTAGTCCCATTCACTGTGTTCCAAAAAAGGGTGGCATTACTGTTGTCACAAATGAAGAAAACGAGTTGATTCCAACTCGATTGGTATGCTCGAGAGATTAGCGGGAAACGAGTACTATTGTTTCCTAGACGGTTTCTCAGGTTACTTCCAGATTCCCATTGATCCGCAAGATCAAGAAAAGACCACCTTTACATGCCCCTACAGAACTTTTGCCTATCGACGTATGCCATTTGGCTTATGTAACGCTCCAGGTACGTTCCAAAGGTGTATGATGGCCATATTCCACGACATGATCGGGAAAACTATGGAGGTCTTTATGGATGATTTCTCGGTCATTGGGGATTCTTTCCAATCATGTCTCTCCCATTTAGAAAACATGTTAAAACGGTGTGAAGACACCAATCTTTGTCTAAATTGGGAGAAGAGTCACTTTATGGTCAAAGAGGGCATTGTCCTCGGCCATAAGATTTCAAAAAGCGGGATTGAGGTTGACAAAGCTAAAGTCGATGTCATTGCTAAATTACCTCATCCCACCACTGTCAAAGGTGTCAGAAGTTTTCTTGGTCATGCCGGATTCTACCGTAGATTCATACAAGATTTTTCTAAAATTGCCCAGCCCATGACTCATCTTCTTGAGAAAGATGCTCCTTTCATCTTCTCTCTCGAGTGCATCGAAGCTTTTCAAACTCTCAAGAAAAAGCTGACTGAAGCACCCATCTTAGTTGCCCCCGAATGGGACCTGCCTTTTGAACTCATGTTCGATGCAAGTGATTTTGCTATAGGTGCGGTCTTGGGGCAACGAAAAACAAAACACTTTCAGCCTATACATTATGCGAGTAAAACTATGAACGAGGCTCAGACTCATTACACCACAACGGAAAAAGAATTATTAGCCGTGGTGTATGCTTTTGAGAAGTTCAGGCCATACTTAATCTTGACAAAATGCATAGTGTATACGGATCACTCGGCTCTTAAATATCTCTTTGCCAAACAAGATGCAAAGCCGAGACTGCTCTGATGGGTTCTCCTCCTGCAAGAATTTGATATCATCATCCGTGATAAAAAAAAAAGAGCTGAGAACCTAGCGGCTGATCATTTGTCCCGATTAGAAAACCCTCACCAAGATGTGTTCGAGAAAAAGGAAATAAATGAAACGTTTCCTCTCGAGACACTCAATGCGGTTTCTTTTCGTGGTGACTCTACTACCACATGGTTTGCCGACTTTGCGATGTCGTCCCAACAGAAAAAAAAATTCTTTAAAGACGTTAAACATTACTTCTGGGACGACCCCTACTTGTTTAAACTTTGTGCCGATCAAGTCATCAGACGGTGTGTCCATGGCCAAGAAGCCATGGATATTCTCAAAGCTTGCCATGATGGACCCACGAGGGGACATCATAGTCCGAATTACACCGCCCAAAAGGTGTTTGATTCTGGTTTCTACAGGCCCACAATCTACAAAGATGCTCATGCCTTAGTCAAAGCTTGTGACGCTTGTCAGCGTCACGAGAATATTTCAAAGAAGGATGAGATGCCTCAAAACGCCATCCAAGTCTGTGAAATTTTTGACGTCTGGGGCATTGACTTTATGGGGACATTTCCATCATCTCGGGGAAACAAATACATACTCGTGGCTGTTGACTATTTGTCAAAATGGGTTGAGGCGAAAGCTTTACCCACCGAGTTGTTGTGAAATTTTTGAAATCTCTTTTTGCTAGGTTCGGAACTCCACGTGCCATCATTAGTGATCTTGGTACGCACTTTTGCAATGATCAATTCGCAAAAGTCATGCTTAAGTACGGTGTCACTCACCATCTTTCCACCGCTTATCACCCCCAAACAAGTGGGGAAGTGGAGGTTTCAAACTGTGGTATTAAAAGGATTCTTGAGAGGACCATAGGTGAAAACCGTGCCTCTTGGTCGAATAAACTAGATGATGCACTCTGGGCCTTCCGTACTGCATACAAGACATCCATCGGATGTACTCCTTACAAAATTGTATACGGAAAGGCGTGTCATCTACCGATCGAGCTTGAGCACAAAGCCTACTGGGCCTTGAAGCATGCTAACTTTGATCTTCAAACAGTGGGTGATCACCGTAAAGTTCAGCTGAATGAATTAAATGAACTTCGTGATAATGCATACGAGAACTCTTTGATCTACAAGGAAAAGACAAAGAAGATTCATGACTCCAAAATTAAGAACCGCATTTTCAACGTTGGTGATCGAGTCCTTCTTTTCAACTCTAGATTGAAAATTTTCTCGGGCAAACTCAAAACCCGTTGGTCTGGGCCTTTCACTGTCACCAAAGTATTCCCTTACGGAACCGTTGAGTTATCTCAACCCGATGGTCCCAACTTTAAAGTGAATGGTCATAGGTTAAAGCACTAATTTGGAGGGGACATGCCACCCATGGTTGTCCCGGATCTCCAAACTTTCCCCATGAACCAATGAGTGCGGGGATCAAGTCAAGCTAGTGACTCGGTGATCAAAAACATTAGCACAACATGGGTTTTCACCCATGTCTCTGACTTCTTTCTATTTTCTAACACCTAAGTGTGGGGGAGGTGCCCCTGCTGCTGTTTCCATGTATATATCTCAAAAAAATGGTGTTCCCACACTTGCCTAAATCTAACTTTTTACGTTTCAAAGAGTCGGCATAATAGCCGGTACTTTGAATATTGAGGGCAACATTCAATTCTAGTGTGTGTGTGTGTGTGTGGGGGGGGGATTCTGGCGAATTTGATCACATTTGTACCTTCTAGTGCCTTAATACCCCCATTTTGGCCAAAAAAAATTTTTTTTTGGTGGAAGTGCTCTGCACTTATACGACAAATGGTTATCAGTCCACCATGTCTAACCCACATAAGGTCTGGCTAATCCAAGAGCAAACGGCTCTTGGTAAAGATATCTCAAATCCGTTTATGGCTTACAATTTGCCAAAAATTGTATGGTATTCAGCTCACCATATCTTTGATCGTGAAGAGTTGGCTAGTCCAGAAGCAAACGGCTTTTGGTAAAGACAAATCAAATCCGTTGACAGCTGAAGGTTTGCTCAAAATCATTTGGTTATCAGTGTACCAAAGTATCATACTGAAACAATTGGCTACTCCAGAAGTAATGGATTTTGGTAAAGAGACATCAAATCCATTAAGTTTTCATAAAAAATTGCTAGGGACTAGCAATATTTTAGTGTGTGGGATTGATGAGTATGAAAATACTCATCATTTTTGTCGTATCTGAACTGCCAAGACATCCAAAAACACTCAAATATGCATCAAAATACTGAAAATATCCCAGGATTGTGTTTTATATGTTTCATATGCAAAATGATTGAAAACAAATGAAAGACGAACAAAGTTTGCATAATTGGCAGTTTCAGTCCCTCAACTTTCAAAACTTGTCAAAATCAGTCCCTGAGCATTTAATTTTAAAGAAAAGTCAATCAAAGTCCTTGGAAAATCAAAAGTTTTCACAATTGGTCCCTGGGTGAAAAGTTTCAAAAGTTTACAAAATTAGTCCCTGAACTTTGCAAAGTTGTCAAAAATGGTCCCTGGGATTAAAATTTTGGAAATTATCAAATATGGTCCTTGTGTTGGTGAACTTTGGCAAAAATGATCCTTGGGTAAAAAGTTTGGAGAATTTACATGTTTAGTCCCTCAAGTTTTAAAGTTTGGAAGATTTAGTCCCTGGAGGTGTAAAAATGGAAATTATCAATTGAGGTCCTTGTGCTATTGAAGCTTGGCAAAATTCACCCTTGGAATAACTTTGGGAATTTGGCATAACAGGTCCCTCAAAAATCAGGAAATTACAACAATGGCCCTTGTGCTAAACTACTAAACCAAACGGACTACCCTTTATTATAAACCCAAAAAATCCAAACCCAAAACAAAAACAAACCCAAATACAAACACAACCCACTCAGTCCAACCCTTGGCCCATGTTTTTCTTGGCCCAACACAACCCCAAGCCCAACATACCCTTTTTACTAATAAAAATCCACCTCGTCCCCCAGTTTGACCACAGTCAAACCCCTCACCCTTTCCCTCCCCCACCTTCTTCCCCAACTTGCAGAACCATCACATCCACCACCCCCCACCATCCTTGTCAAATCCACCGCCCAACCCACCTTCTACCTAACAAGCCAAATGCATTTAATGCCACCACCCCTTGCTCTATAACAGTCCAATTTGCAAATATCATTTTGGCGCCAAAAACACNACTTAGTAGATAAATTTCAATCCTAACGAACACTATTCTTTGAGTTGAACGATCAATCCCCCGTACTTACCACTTCACTATACTACATCGGTCAGGTACACTGCCTGCTGGGGTTGTAAGCCTCTTGAGATCCCTTGAGAGGTAAAACCTGTTGTAAGGTTGCAAAACCACGCATCACAAGCCAAATGCATTTAATGCCACCACCCCTTGCTCTATAACAGTCCAATTTACAAATATCATTTTGGCGCCAAAAACACGTGGAGGGCTGGGCTTGCTTAAAAATGATCCAATGGCTCTGGTTTTTGATGGGAAAGATTCAGAAGACTCCAAGGAACCCCATTAGACTTTATAAATAGAAGAAGAATGAAGAATGAAGCTTATCTAGTGTAATTTAGTTAATTTAGTGTCGAATAGCTAGTTTCTTAAATTCCAGTGTAATTTAAAGCTTTCAAGTTGTATTTCTAGTGTTCTCAGTGTATTTCAAACCTTTTCCAATAATCAATTTCAGTATTATCTTGGTGAATTCAGTTTATGCATTTTCAAATTCAAAATTCTCACTTAGCTTAAAACTTGTTTATCTATGTTATTCTGGACTCAATAGATCACATAAGCTCCTTATAAAGCTCCTAAAAGCTTTTAGAAACCTTAAATGTCAATCTAGTGTCAAAAATCAAAAATACAAAAAAATAAGAAAAACACACTGAAAAAAAGAAAGATGAAGAAAGCTGGAGCACTGTTGATAATGGATGGCAGTGGGTTAGAACTCCATGGGGAGTGTTAGGAAGTGGTTCCTGGTCCTTGGTTACTTGGTTTAGCTTGGATTGCACTTTGTAAGCTTATTTCTCATTTTACCATTTCACTGTTCCATTGTTTATCAATTGCTTATCTGTGTGCTTTATGCTTATTTAAGGTAACTTAGTTATATCTTTGCTTAAAATTAGATCCTTGTTCATTAGATAGCATTGTTGTTTATTTTACCATTTTCACTGTCTAAAGTGCATCTTAGTGAATTGTGGATAAAAGTTGTTAAGAGTAGTGCTTGTGTGTTCATTTAAGCTCATTACATCAGTATCTAACCATTTGCATCATTTTCATAGTTCAAAACTCCATAACATTTTGAAAATCTTTGGTAGTGTAAATTAAAGGAGTGTTTGGTTCAGTAGAGTTTAGGGTGCTCAAGCCTGCTCTTGTTGTTAGTTTTGGCTCAAACATCTCACATTAGGTTGTTATAGCTCATTCAAACAATATAAACATGTGCTTGTTCATACAAAAGTCAAAATACTCTTTGATCTCATTTCCTTTGATCACAGTTAAGATTTTTGGTCCAAGTTTTCATCAAATCTCTTCATAAGTAGTTAACTTAGCTTAAATTAGTCTCATTGTAGGTTAATACATCATATTAAATCATCTGAGCTCAATCAAATCTCACCAAAGTCAAACCTTGGTGTTTTCATAAAAAGTCAAAAAGTCTAAACTGTCAAAATGGAAAGATTTTCTTTGTGATCCATTGGGTTTAATACAGATTGGAAATCCAAAGTTTTTGTTGATTTGTGTTTACATAATTCAAAAAGAAAATCTGATTTTGGAAATCATTTTCTTATACATAAGCTCACCCAAAGTTGCCTATTTGGCCTTAAACCTCCCCTGTGTCACAGAGTTGGTACCATCTTCATAAGCTTCTATAGAGCTTATTAGTGGGACCCACCTTTTGATTCTTGGCTTTTTGGAAAGCCCACAAGCTCATCTTTAAGGTCCAGGGTTTAATTTGTGTTTTCAAGCTCATTTAATAGGGCTGCTTGTAGCTTTTACCTTGTCCCATACCACTGTGTATGCTGAGTTGTCAGTGTAAGGCCCCAAGTTCATAAGCTCACCTAGAGCTTATCTGTGAGTGTTAGCTTGTGAGATTGGACTTTTTGGAAAGCCCATCCACCATACTTGTTGGTTCCAGTACTCATTTGCCTTCTAGCTTCTTGGATAAGCTTAAAATCAAGCTTACATAAACCTGCAGACCTGTGTGGTTCTAAGTGTTTTGGATTTTGCTTATTTGTGTCTCTTGACTTATTCGGTGTGCTTTTTCTTTCTTTCTGTCTTATTTTGTGTTCATATAAGTTGTTTGCATCTTATTTTCTAGCTTGTGTTCCCTGTGTAGCTTATTGATAGCTTTTCTTAGTCATAAATCCATAAAAAATAATAAAAAAAAATCCATCTTTTAAGCACTTTAGATCCCAAAGTGCTTATTTTTAAGTTTTATAAAAAGTATTTTCACAAAAGTTGTTTGTTTTCAGTGTATAAATAGTTTTCACAAAGAAAAATAAAAAAATCATCACTTTTTAAAATAGTGATAGCTTCCATTTAAGAAGTTTTAGCTATTTAGCTTATTTTTCAACTTTTTCATTAAGCACTTAGTACTTTTTATAATTTTCTTAGGTTTATGCATTATGATAGTATTTGTATAAAAAATTTCATTATTTTATCTTTTCAGTATTTATAATAATTAATAATAGTTTAATTAGTTTTAATTAAAAAAACAAAAAAAAGAAAATCACTTACTGTTTATTTTTAATCACTAGTATCTTTTATAATTTTTCTAGTTCTTATTAATTATAAATTATTTTTAGAAATTAGTTTCATAATTATTACTGTTAATTTTCTATTTTTGTTAATTAAATTAGTTTAAATAGTTTTTAATTAATAACTAAGTAAATAATTAGTAAAATAGTTTAATAATAATTTTTATAAAGTTTTTATATTTTTTTAGGATTCCTGTGAAGGTTAATTAGTTTTATAAAATATTTCTTAAATTTCTAAGTCATTTGTAGTATTATTAGTAATTTAAATTATTTAATTATTTAATTAATATCTAATTAGTAATTAATTAATATTAAATTCAGAAAAAGACAAAAAGACATATTTTTAGTTTTTGTATTTTTTTAAGTTATTTTAGAATTTTTAAAAATAAATTTTCATTTTCTTAGTTTTAATTTAATATTATATTACATTTAGTATAAGTTAAATATTAATAATAAGTAATTAATAGTTTTAATTAATATTAAATAATAAATAATCAAAAAAATATTTTTCTTTTTTATAAAATTTTCTTTTAATATTAAGTTTGGTAACTATGATTAATGAAAAGTGAAACCAATACTCTGTAATTTAAAAGAGTTGCTTTTGTTTGAATATTTACCTTGTTATCATTGCAAGTTACCTTGTTTACCCTTGCTGCATGCTTGTGGGGATCGCTTTAATATGAAGGATTGCCCAAGTGCACATGGTGAGTGTATTGTAGAACAACTTAAAGCAATGTTACACATTGATGTGACAATATAACCGCACAATCTCTTTTTACCCTTTTTTGGTGTGGGAAGGGGAAGCAATGTCTTCATTATTGCATTATCAAATTTCATCATAAAAGGGTTAAAAGTGGAAGCCCTCGGCACTACGCCTGGTTAGGGCCGAGCATCGGTCTAAAAACAACCCTACCTGACCCAACCTGACCCGATCTGAATCGACAAAACCGAAAATCAAAAATCATTGAAAACCTAAATCGAAACCGAACAGAATATGGTCCGTTAGGTTTGGTTTTGTATCGGGTCCGTCGGTTCGGTTCGGTTTGCTTTTGTCGGTTTTGGGTCGAACCGATCCGAAACCGAAAATCATGAAAAAACTTAAACCGAAACCGAACCGACAGGCTGTCGGTTCGGCTCGGTTTTGTCGATTTTGTCGGTCCGATTCAGTTTTGAACCTTCCATGTTCAGCCCTACAGCTGGTGCTATTAAGGTTTTTGTAATAGTAGTAAGTGAGTCCATTAATTAATACGTTGTAAACTTATATTTGATTGGAGGCATTCTTTAAATAATGTGAGAAAATATAAGAAATTCTGTCTTAAAGGAATAAAGGTTTTGTTAACCATCTTGTTGCCTTTGTTTTTCTTTCAAAAAAAAAATAAAAATAAATAAGAGTTTTGTTAACCACAATGTCATGATTGTGCTTAAGTTTTTTTTAGTTGTAATAATCAACGCTTAATTAATATAAAATATTTTATGTTTAATAACAATTTTTATAATTATAATCAGTGTTGCAAAAATCGGCCTACAAGGCCGATTAATCGGCGATTACAAGCTACAAGGCCCTGGAATTTGGAGAGATTTACAAGGTAATCGGCCAATTAATCGGCGATTACAAGGTTTAGGGCCGATTAATCGGCTAAAAATCGCTACAAGGCCCTCGACCGCCTCAGTACCGATTCACGATTTTTGCAACATTGATTATAATCATTAAATAGATATTAGTATGAAATAATGAGTTCATTAAATGTTATTTTACATAAATTATAAGACTTAAAGACAACCCACATGATTGTTAACCAAAGAATAAATAACAAAAATGCCTAATGGCCTACGTATAGTGGGAAGTGGGAAGTGGGAAGTATAGAGCTATAAGCTATTGACCAAACGAATAAGCAAAACAAATTCTCGCTTAACTCCAAAACGATATTTTTAGCTATCTATTGACATATATTTTATTATATTTTTCTATAGCTTTATTTATTCTCCATGTCGTTTAAATTTTGTTCGGCCCTTTTAAATATGCCTTTCTCGAAAGTTGAGTAATTATTTTGTGGTTGTATCAATCAAGGCCGGTTATCACGCATTGACTTTTCTATTTTGACTTTAATTCTCATCCTTTTTATTTTGACTAAAAACATACGAAACCTAATAAACTTGTTACTATATTAATTAATATATATATTATTATCCCCTACATTTATATAAGGGGCTTTTAAGCCCCAACAAAGTGGCATCCCTTTATTTTTCGGTATGTTGGGTCAAGCCCATTAGCCATTCACTCTTTGATACCCGACCCGTCCCCTATTCATCTCCACTCACAACCTTGCCTTATATTTTAGATCCATATGGGTCTTCCTCCGACACATAATCCGGCCACTTTTTGGGTGTTCCCCGATCCGATAACACGGGTTTTGTGGTTGCTACAGTTGTTTGTGAGGGGAGCTACAGAAAAATGTAC
>LBNU01026650.1:248936-265258 GCA_014162995.1 Artemisia annua | reverse complement strand
AAAAAAACAGCTAGTAAACCAAACAAATCAGAATAAAAAGAACCAAAAAAAAAAAAAAAAAAAAAAAAAAAAAAAAGAAAAAAAAAACAACTAGTAACACAACAATCAGACAAAAGAAAAACAAAAACAAACAAAAACTAAAGAAACTCACAGCCCAGGACGCAACTTAGCCCAAGGCCAGCAAAGGCTGTGATTACCAGAGCAGGTTTTCACACCCTCTAAGAGGCAGATCAAAAGAAGTTACGTCAATCCGTTTGCGCCCACTAACTCAGAACTGTTAATCCCTAAGGGAAAGAAAAACCTTACAGTGCTAAAAAGATGAAACGAGGCAGGCGGAAAAATAGCCAAGAACCACACGATTCCCAGAAATCAAGAAAAACCCCCCAAAATTAAAAATTAGGGTTTCTCCCAATTGAACCAAAGAAAACCAACCAATTCAACAGTGCACGCAAAAACAATAAAACCACCTTCAGTCGAACCCAAGATTTCGAATAAGCAGAAAAGAACGCACCAAAAATTAGGGTTTTCAAGAAAAAAACCCTAATTTCATCGAGCCTAAATAACCCAAGAACCACCAAAGAGATCACCGATTAACCAACCTGAGGGCTCTGATTACCATGTTAAATGGTTCCAGACAATGGCAATAATCACCCCACCCAACCAACCCCCTTGGTGATCTACATTTTTATTATAGACAATATACACAGAAGATTAGTCTCCCAACACGGGTGCTAACCAGACAAATACAAAAGAAAGATTGTTGTCGCCTCTTAATAGTCAACAATAAGATTATAAACCAACTCACACAAAATATCAGATCTACAAACAAAAACCAAACTAGAGATCCAAAGAAGATCTATCTACACTTGTTTACAATTGTAAATCTACCCAGAAACCAATAAAACCCAGATGATGTGAGAGAATCGTTTATGGTGTGAAGAGTATATACAGAAATAAATCAAAGTTTTCATAATTTCTTATGCAAAAGAGTAATACAAACGGAATAAAAGACTTAGAAACCATATCTCATAGAACTTGAAGTTTGAATGCAATGTAAATCAATTTTGCTTTTCCATGAGTTCACAGCAAGGTAAAAATCATTAGTAGCTTCATTAATTTATTAAACTTATATAGTGATTTATATCTGATTATTAAAGCACGTGTTTTGTTTTGTTGTCGTGGTGAAAGATTTAAATGATCTACTTAAGACAACATTCATAATTAAGCATATATACAATCAGAACTTTTGCTTGATAGTTTTGTAGATTAGGTATTCTATAATCTATTTCAATAACAATTGAAGCCTTGTAGTGTCGAGGAGGATGAAGAAAGAGGATTTAGAAGAGCCAAGAAAATAGGAGTAGTTTTTTGTTTTTAGTTATCATCTTTTGCCCCTCATATACCACCTTTTCAATAAATTAGTCAAAGTCAAACAGCAATTTAAACGGCCCAGATTAAATCTTAGGTTGATCCGACGGTTAATATATAATGCCATGTCCTATTTTTTCTCTCTGCTCCGTCGGCAATATATATTATAATTAAAAAATATATAAATAAATAAATAAAATAAATAAAGCTTTTATTTATAGTTTTACTAAATATTTTTATACATTTTTTGATATATTTAAAATATTTCTTTAATTTAAATTATCGTGTAAACCTGACGCTATAAAATCTTGTCTTTTACGGAGTATGTATATATACACGGGTTTTGCCAAGCATTAAGTTAGGGAAATGATTTGCACACTCCCAAAATTTATTGGGACACTTCATTATGTGCAATAGACAGTTGTACTTTAAGTATAACCTGCTTTAACCGCTAGTACATTGGAGTGTCCCAATAAGATTTGAGAGTGTGCCAATCACTTCCCATTAAGTTATTAGTTAAACATTCTTTTAAAATTATTGTTTTTTAATATTTGAAAATGCTCGCTAGTTTCTAAAAACAAAAAGAGAGAAACCACTTGTGCTATAATCCTAAAACATCACTTGAAAATCATGTAGTAAGGGTTTTACATAAAAAAACAGGGTTTTTACATTCAAACTTCAAATCTCATCACACACTCATAAACCCAGGTAAATTCATACACCCTTTACTCCCAATTTCATTCCAATGTTGTTTAATTCCATTTTTACAAGAATCTTAACCAACACTAAACCCTACATAAACCCTAATGTCATACCATCATCATCATACCTATTTACAACATTAACCTTAAACTCTTCAAAACAAAACACATTTACAGTCAATTACTTAATAAACTCATGTGGGGTGAAACCAAATTCAGCAGTTATAGCCTCTAGGCATCTCGATTTATCGAAATCGCTAAATATGACACACCCTGTTCTTGATTTTTTAAAGAATCAAGGTTTTAGTAAATTACAGGTTTCTAAAGTGATTTCTAGCTATCCTAGAGTGTTGTTATGCGATCCCGAAAAAACCCTTTTGCCGAGTTTTGAGTTATTGAGTTCTATTGGTTTGTCGAGTAGTGAGCTTGTTGCGATTGTTACTGCTAGGCCGAAAAGTATGTTGAGTAAAAGGTTTCAAGATATGTGTTTGGAATGTTTTGATTACTTGAAATCTGTGTTGGGTTCGGATGAAAAGGTTATTTATGCGATAAAGCGGTTTCCTTTAGCGTTAACTTATGATTTGNAGGTTATTTATGCGATAAAGCGGTTTCCTTTAGCGTTAACGTATGATTTACAAGTGTATGCTACGGAAAATATTAGGATATTGGAAGAGATAGGGGTTCCTATGGAGAATATAGAAGCTATGTTGGCACAACAACCAAGAACTTTTTTAACGTCTGCTGATAAATTTAGGCAAGTTGTTAAGGATGTTAAGGATATGGGGTTTGATCCTTCGAAAACGAGGTTTCTTTGGGGGATTCATGCTGTTAGGGCGATGAGTAAGTCGACTTGGGATAAAAAAGTGGAGCTTTATAAGAAATGGGGTTGGTCTGAAGATGAGATTTATATGGCGTTTGAGAAGTATCCTGGGTGTATGATGGCTTCGATTGATAAGATTACGAGGATTTTGGATTTTGTTGTGAATACAATGGGTTGGGAAAAAGGTTATATTGTTCAGTGGTCGATTGTTATTTGTTTTAGTTTAGAAAAGAGGATTATTCCTAGGTGTTTGGTTTATCAGCATTTAGCGGAGAAAGGATTGACTGAGGAAAAAGATGGTTTTTGTTTTACTAAGTGGTTGATGTATTCGGAAACTAAGTTTCTTAAATGGGTTAAAAAGAGGTATGAAGAGGAAGCACCAGAACTGATTAAATTGTATAAGAAGCATTTGGCTGAGGCAAATGGGTCGAATCCTTCCACTCTTCGAATGAAAGTTGCAATCTGATTCTCCAGATAGGTTTTCGACTCCAACTTTTGATAGGTTTTCTACTTTTCTTGAAGGTTATATACTCCAGATTTTCATTACAGTATGACTTGATGCTTGTTTCATCTTTAACAATGAATTGTTCATATATCCGTGTTATCAACATCATGCTTTTCTGGTCTTCTTAAATGGTCATAGATTCATCATAGCCCCTTTGTTTTTTACGGTTGCTTTTGGTCTCATAGATCTTTCAAGCACTCGATTGATGCAATGCAACTCTTTGGGCTCAAAAAAACCCTTTGGATTACAGTCTTTTGATTCTATAGGTCTTTCAACCGTATTGCTGCAGAACACCACAACGTCTCGATTGGAAGAATTACAGACATGTGCAGTACCCATTTGGTAATCTGTTTAATATTTTTCGTTAATGTAACAATCAAGTTATCTTGCTTGTTTTTGGACCTTGTGGCTTTGACTTATCTACAAGTTTAACCTATGGTCATGAAGTCAACTATAAATGAGTGGTTGGTCCCTGCTTATAGTGGTGGGTGTTTTTACAAGTTTGAGGTTTCAGGAACAAATTCTGCAGTTCTGCGTTTAAGCTGTTTAGTTGGATTATGTGACTATTATATCTGTAGTTTTGTGGCTAGTTGATCAATTTAGTTGCTAATATACAAAACATACATTGAAGTATTAAAAAATACACGACTAGTGATTTTCTAGTTGTCTGCATTTCATCACCGGATTGTTGGATTGGATAATTGCTGTCAAAATAGTTGTGAGATTGACTAACTTGTTGTCAACATGAATGGACGAAAATTCATTTGGGTTCCGCCAAACGCCTGACCCGCCAATATTTAAAATTAAGTCAATGTCAGGTCTTTTATAGCTAAAAGACTAGTTGAACGAAGGTCTAACCGTTTGTTTAACTTGATGATAAAAAAAAAAAACCATTATCATGTTATATAGTCTTCAATATTGGTACTTAATTGGTACTCTTGTTTGACTGGTTGCTCTATGGGCACCTGTAGACATTTGCAAAAAGATGCTAGATTGCTAGATATGAATCGACGTGAAATCAATCACAGGGAAGTCCATGATCAGTTATAACAGGTGAGGACACAGCGGTTGTTCTAAATTGTTCCTACCTTGTAACTTAGATATCTATACAAATTGTGCTGATGGTTTGCATTGCTGCTGCTACCAGAGTTCAATACCATTTTTGTATAGAATGTGGTTGATTGGTCTGTCTATGTCTGTCCCGAGAATAATATACTTATTGATACACTGAACTGTATTAGAAAAAGAAGAAAAAATCCTTTTCAATGTTTATGTGACATATCGAATGATGTTAACCGTCCATCAAACAGTTGCTCCAAAGTTTCTTGAAACTAGAACTAAAAGAGTTTGGAATCGATAATATTACAAGATAGATTTTACAGATTGACTATTCATTGGCAAAAATAGTCACTGTACCAAAGTGATTTTAAAAACTTAAACAAAAGATTGTGCGACAAGAAGAGCTCAAAAATAAATTTTAAGTATTAAGAGCACGCTGCCTCGTCTCAAAACTTTGCTTTAGATTTCCGAAAGGCCTGAGATGCCTCGTCTCAAAACGTTCTCTATGTATTTGTATGCATACTTGTGAGCAGCTCGAAGTTTTCAAAGATAAAACCGAACCTCTGGTTGGTGGAATCTATTGACTATTGGATTTGTTCTTTGTAACCTTGAAACATATGATTTGTTGGTTCTTTTGAGGGTTCAGTTTGTAAATGGGTTTAGGATTTGAATTTAGATTTGAATTTATATGTGATGTTAAAGAGAGGAAATATAAAATATAATAAAATAAAAGAGTTTTATAAAATATTAGTTATTTTTTAAACAAATTTTATAATTAAAATTAATATTATCCATAATAAAATAAGATAAAAAAAGAGATATGTGGTTATAATGAAATTGGACCCACTTAACAAAAGAAAACACACGAATGAAAATCTAATCCAACCATTTCACTTAGGGTGTGTTTGGTAGAGAGAATTTCAGAGAATAGAAATGAAGTAGAGAATAGAAATTGAGAGAATAGAAATCAGTAGAGAATTTTGTTCAATTCTAATGTTTGGTAACAACAGAGACTTGACCCGGGAAATGAAAAAAAAAATTATTTTTTGATTTAATTTTTTTTTTCTAAATAACAATTCTAAAAAAATATATTTAAAAAAATATTTTTTTTTTAAATTATATTTTTTTAAATTATTTTTTTTAAATTATTTTTTTTTAAATTTATTTTTTATAAAAATTATTTAAACAAATTTATTTTTTTCCTTATTTTTTATAAAAATTATTTAAACAAATTTATTTTTTTCTAAACAACAATTCTAAAAAATATATATTTTTAAAAAAAATTAAATTATATATTTTTTTAATTTATTTTTTTAACATTTTTTAAAAATTTTATTTTTTTTTTAATTTATTTTTTATAAAAATTATTTTAAAAAATATTTTATAAAAAAATTATTTTTTTAAATCATTTTTTATAAAAAATTATGTTTTAAAAAAATATTTAAAAAAAAACTTATTTTGAAAAAAAATTATTTAAAAAAAAACTTAATATTTAAAAAAATTATTTTTTAAAGCTCAATTCTCTCAATTTCCACAACAATAGGGGTGGAAATCAAAGTTAACAAAATACAAAGAGGTGAACTCCTTGAGAATTCGAAATTCTCCACCCATTTGATTTCTCAACCTACCAAACATGGGAAATCAGCCCATTTCCATTTCTTTGCCTCTATTTCTCTGTACCAAACACACCCTTAAGATTTATGTATGCCAAATATTTAGCAACCAAAGCCAACCTTTGGGCCCACAAAAATCAACCAAACAATCAAAATGTACTTTTACTCCTAACCCACTAACCAAACGCATAATCATGAAGGTCTTAAACATTCAAGAATCATCTTGTGTAAGCATGTTGAGCATCCTTCACATTTTCTTATTCGAAAAAAATTATATCTTTCATCTATATGGTTTAACTAAAATCACACTCGTCGTCCCTATTCGATTTTAATTATATAAATAATCTCTAATTTTCAAACTCTTTGCATTGATAGTTCTTATTTTAAAAAATATGAACTATCTGTGTAATAACAATAGGACTACACATGTAAAAACTATAGATTATTACATAGATAATCTTTATTCTTCAAAAATAAGAACCATTGATGCAACTAGTTTGAAAAATAGGTATCACTGGTGTAATTAAAATCAAATAATGATGGCTAGTGTGATTTTAGGTAAACAAAAAGGATGAAAGATGTAATTTTTTCTATATTTTCGGTTTATCTTCTTTTGCTAACGCGAAACAAAGGTCTGTATACCAAAAATAAACGTAGAAGCTAGAAAGTGTAATTTTTTCTAATTTTCAAACCCTTTTCATCCTGCTCCTTTAATTTTTAGAACCTAAATTTATTATTATTATTATTATTATTATTATTATTATTATTATTATTATTATTATTATTATTATTATTATTAGATCATTTTATTAGAAATTCAAAGGATTTACAAGAAATTATTTAAAAGCCGCAAAACTAACTGGGCCCCACTCCTCTAGCTATAGTGAAGCTAATCATACTAAAAATATGAGCGGCATCATGTGCCCCAATGTCTTGAGTCATAGAGAATTTTCGGATCCGCTTTAGTAAGGTCACTGCATCCTTCTCAAGTTCCCCAAAAGAGGAGAATGAGAAGGGGAGAAATTCATATCCAATATCCGCAAACCTAGCCTCATACTTTACGCGTTTACATTGTGCGGCTTCAATCACCACACGACCTAGCACAAAATTCAACCATACCAGTTTGCGTCAAGGGCGACGACCCTGTTAATACAAATATCGCCTAAAAACGTTATTTATATTTTACGATATTTGCTAAGTTTTGTTAACGACAAAATGTAAACTTTAGTTTTTAGTAAAACATGCTTATACTTTAAGTCTTGCATAACTAGACCTTATTTCATTTGCTACATTTACATTTCATATTAAACATAACATTTTTATATTTCTATATAATATGACATCATGGCATGCATCATGAGCATTTATGGAAAGATTTCTAAATCTAGAAGTTGACTTGGCATAAGATCTCTTACACATTTTAGAAGGATTCTTACTCAAACGATTGTGTGTTGACTTGAAGAATCTTGATTTGACATTGCTAGATATGGAAAGATTTCTTGAAGACTTTGATTGTCAGACCTGGCGGAACCCTGAAGTTACAAGGGCGGAACCCTTGTTTTGGTTCCGCCGGATCCGCCAGGCTGCTGGTTTGGTTGGCTATAAATAGCAAGCCACTTGCAAGAAATCTCTCATCACTTCTCATTATAATTTACACATATATTCTCATTGCATTCATCTAACTCATTAACATTTCATTTGTGTGAGATCTTTTGTAGCAAAGAAGATCACAAGTTTATACCAAAAGTTACAAGTCTCAACATAACGTTGCAAGTTTTGTTAGCTTAGTTTTGTGTAAACTAGTGAGGTTTATACATCTATTCATTGTGTACTTTCAGTAGTGATCGGTTAGTATTTTAGGCCTTAAAATATATAGTGTGACGGGAGTGGTTGTACCCTTGTAAAAGAACTCGACATCTAGCTTTGTGTCGGTAATCTTGTGTAAGCGACGTGTAAGGTTTTCTCCGCCGGTGAAAGGAGCTTGTTGACTAGTGAAAGACGAGTTGGATACTCGGGGCGTGGAGTAGGGCAAGGAAAAAGAGTCCTTGTAGCCGAACCACGATAAATTATCGTGTTGTGGTTTGATCTTTTCTTTCTTTATTCTTGCATATTACATATTGTCTTTTAGTTTAGATCTTTGATTACACGTAAAGTTTCAAAAGATAATTAAGTTAAAAACCGGTAAACTATTCAACCCCCTTATAGTTTTCCACAGACCCTATCAAGTCGACACATACGTCATGCCCTCCGTCCCAAGAGTAAAGTAACATATCAGCTGGACGTAAGGGTTGGTCCTTTTCTCCACAAAGCTCGATGTCAACTTCTTTACGATCCGAAATTCCCGACCGTGAACAGATGTCAACAAGAGTATTGCGCACCACTTTATGCCGATGTTTAATACCAATAATACGAGCACATGATACAACATGATCCCCATAAATATCCCCCGTAAAGACCCTGGAACAAGATGAGCACGGAATCTTAACAGAAAATAGGGGAACACCTAACCGATAGCACAACACCCATCGGTAAGTCCTAGCATTCATAGACTGTCCCAACCCAGATATCGGAACCACCCTAAACCAATCTGAATTGTATTCTTGCTTTTGCGAACTCCATAGCGCCATCTGTCGAGTAGATAGGCGAAAAATAGATTTAGCCATTTGGTTAACACGTGTGAAATGTATATCTGCCAATTTCTTCATGAGTTTGGGGGCAGCGATCTCACTTGAGTTACTAAGCTCACATTTAATATAATCTAATTATTTATAAACTAAAATAATCACTATATTTAATAGTCTATCACTACATCATACTATTCTATTTTGCTATTTAATGCTCACTACCAAATAAGGCATTTAAATGAACCCCACCTAAAAAGTAGTAATATTAAATGATAAGTGAGTTCAATTTCTTAGCTAAAGGAAGAAAGACCCTTCCACTTGAAATGCTTTATAACAATATTACTTTTTATTTCTTTAATAGTTTCCTTTCTAAACAATATTACCTTTTTGTTGTTCTTGGCCTTTCAATTAAATCATGGATTTGGTTGCCTTTCAGAAAAAAATAAAAAAAATCATGGACTTGGTTGTGAACAACCTAGGGCCCGTTTGGTTTTTAGATCGGTTTAACATTAGGATTATGATTTGGATTTAGATTTGAATATAATATAAGTTTAAATTAAATGAATAGAGAGAAATATTTAATAAAAAAAATATAATTTTATAATAAGAAAAAAAAGAAATAAAGAGAGAGAAAGAGAGAAGGGTGTGATATGCGCCAAAAAAAAAATGAATGTTGTAGAAAAGTAGGGTAGTAGCATGACTTTTGTAGATGGTAGTGTTGGAGGGTTTGAACCATAAGTTTAAACCCCACAATCCGTACCAAACAAAGGATTTGAGACACCTTTGAGTCCAACCCAACAAAAGGCCCCATACCAAACGGGCCCCTAATCTTCTTGCTACTACTTTAAAAGAAACGTTACAACATTATATAAATAACTTAAGCTGACCAAATAAACATTATTTTACCCCCAAGTTGATCATGTTTACCAAAAAACACATAAATCTTCCATTTTTTGATGATCTAAAACATCCTGCTTTTAACAAAATAGGAAGTATGCATGCACCAAGATACAACAACTATACGATTGTTAAGATAGGAAGCTGCATATTTCAACTACCATTGTTGCTCCATATTATTTGAACAAAACCGCACCAAAAGATTACTAAACCACCAAAATTCAAAAGATAATGTCACCCATAAAAGAACACCACTCGCCTAAAACTGTAGAAAGCGTTACAGGACAAAAACAATAAACTATGCTCGCATCAATCTAAAAAATTGCACATACTAGTTCTACTCACAAATTCTTCGGCAAACTCGAGTTAGGAAAGTGGTAAGTTTGCTTCAAAACTAATCAAGCTAGAAAATGAAGTACCCTGCACTGAATGAATTATACCAAAAGTGAGTTACGAAAACTAGGCTAACTTTCAAAGAAATAAGATTAATCTCTATTGCAGTCTGAAGAGTTTGTGTTATATGTTGGAGTACTTCTTTTGAATCTTTGAGGCCCAGACACGCTTAATAATGATGTTCAATCATTTTAGTACAATCTATTTGCTGAACCGGTATATTCCTTGCTATATGTAGTGCGCGCCATTTATATATCAGCGTAATCTAACTTATTTCAGGCCCCTATTGTAGTTATAAGAATGAAATATACTGGCAGGCTGTTATTCGTCTGCCAAGGTGTTTTCCCTTCCTACAAAAGCGAAACTCATCTCAACCCTTCGAGAACCCAAAGGAAGGGTATGCTTCGATTGAGCGTTCATGTCTACAAAAAATAACAGCTGAGCTGGTATGGTATGACATGTTTGACATCTTGGTGGTTGCTCAGGCGTGCAATAGAATAATACCATTGAAAAGTAATCCAAATGTGCATTCAAAGCAACTAAAAAACTAATGAAAACTTTTTCCTTGCGCTCGGCTATATGTTTTACAATCACAGGTTCATAGGGACCAAAACATTATAACTTTACCTAATCAATTTAGTACTTATGCAAGGGTGGTGCTTTTAAAGATGTCATAATATTTGGAACTGATTTTTATTTACTTTGATGATGTAATTATCTTTAAGAATGTGCTAATTAAAGTAAAAGCACTTGTATATAAGAGCAATAACAGGACCTTTTAGTTAAACCATGTCTCTGCTTTTAGACGCATAACATCTACAGCGTGGTTCCGAGCCTGGTCACGCGCAACTTGGCTGGTAAACCTCAGCTTGGCTTTTCTGAGCAACAAATTTAAACGGTTGGCGAGAGGAACAAATTAAGTCTTGTATTAGAAGAATAATGCAAAAAACTTACACTATATAATCATATTTTTTATCTTTGTAAAGTTTGGCTCTATTATATCCAAACTGTCCAAATCTATCCTCAGTATACTCATATGCCTAAATCATATCATATAAAGGTTTGATCAGTAATCAATAAAGCTAAAAAATAAACATACAAAGTGTATGTTTTTCAAAAGTTTACTAGTTTGTCGTCATATAAGTGCTTGATGCCTCTTATTGTGGATGTGTTTAGCAATCAATATTCAAATATTTATTATGATTCTTCAAGGATATATCTATTGTTCTTTTACATACGGGAAAGTCACAGGCAGTTGCTCAAAAAAGGCAGGTGGCGCCTAGGGTTATATGAATTGCCAAACACATCGACAATCTGAGGCATCAAGCACTTATATGACGAAAAACTAGTAAACTTTTGAAAAACAAACACTTATCTATGTTTATTTTTTTTGCTTTATTGATTACTGATCATACCTTTATATGATATGATTTAGGCGTACGAGCATATTGAGGAGAGATTCGGACAGTTTGGATATAATAGAGCCAAACTTTACAAAGATAAAAAATCTGATTATATAGGGTAAGTTTTTTGCTTTACTCTTCTACTGCAAGACTTGATTTGTTACTCTCGCCAACCGTTTAAATTTGTTGCTTAGTAAAGCCAAGCTGAGGTTAACCAGCCAAGCTTCGCATGACCAGGCTCAAAACCACGATGTAGANTGAGATCTTTGAAAGCACCTCCCTTGCATAAGTATTAACTTGATTAGGTAAAGTTATAATGTTTTGGTCCTTCTGAATTTGTGATTGTAAAATATGTAGCTGAGCAGAAGGAAAAAAGTTTCCATTAGTTTTTAGTTGCTTTGAATGCACATTTGGATTACTATTCAATGGTATTATTCTGTTGCACGCATGAGCAACCATTAAGATGTCAAACATCTCATACCTATTTTTTGCAAACATGAACGCTCTAATAGAAGCATACCCTTCCTTTAGGCTCCCTAAGGGTTGAGATGAGTTTCGCTTTTGTAGGAAAGGAAAACACATTGGCAGACGAATGATAGAATGATAGCCTGCCATTATACTTAATTCTTATAAGTACAATAGCAACCTAAAAAATGTTAGATTACACGGATATATAAATGGCATGCACTACATATAACAAGGAATATACTAGGTCTGCAAATAGATTGTACTAAAACGACTGAACATCATTATTAAGCGTGTCTGGGCCTCAGAGATTCAAAAGAAGTACTCTAACTACATATAATACAAACTCTTCTAACTGCTCTAGAGATTAATCTCATTTCTTTGAAAATTAGCCTAGTTGTTGTCACTCACTTTTCATCTAATTCTGTAACACCCCCATGTCCGCATAAAAACAAGCAATTATTGTCACCCCGAGAATTTGGAAATATTGTAAACAAGTAAAAGCGGGGCTATGAAACTCACATATATGTTTTATGCACTTATGTCCATAATAAGGTAATCCGGTATGTAATTAGTATATAAACCATGTTTTCAAGTAAGAACAAGTAATGAGTTTAAGTATAGACAACATGTATTATCCCCCAAAAGTATTTCAAAATAAATAAAGTAGGGTCCATGAACTCACATCAGTATGAAGTAACACAAGTATCACACATGGCATCAAGTGTCAAAACACAACGGTATCAAGAAGTACAGGCACAACGGTACTGGATCGGCTCGACCTAGAAGACAAGGTTTATCTTATTGGTTATGACACGCTAAAATAAGATAATGAAATTGAGTTTATCTTATTGGTTATGACACGACACGTTGATAAAAAGATTTAGTTTTTAAGTTGTAATAGTTTGGTGGTTGGTTAATATGGAATATATACACTTTTATGAAAAATAAACAAGTATATAATTTGTAGTATGAATTTCATAATGATGAAAAACCAAAATAAACAAAGTGTATATAATACATGGCATGTATTATATATAAGAAAGAATTAGAAAAATATAATAGCCAACGTATAGCACGTATTATATAAGAAAATAGGAAAATAGATAAAACAATATAGTTCGACACGTTACTGGAAACCTCAAAATGATGAAATAAGTTGTTTCTGTTTAAATGAAAACACACAATTAAATGTTATAAAATAAATAAAGATGTTTTAAAAGTTTTGTAAATTTTTATGTTTTTCGTCTTTTTGTCGGAATTTGTGAAAAAGTATAATTTTGTGAAAATATTCTAAGTATAGAAATTTTAGAAATTTCGGCATGACCCGTTCGTATATAGGACGCTTCCAAATTTTTCAAAATCACCCATTAACTATTTAAAACTATTCGACAAAGTCACAAATATCCGTTTCAACAATACATATTCCAAAATGTCAATTTAATACAATAACGGACCCGAGACGACCCTTTTGGTTCGTCAATACCAAAAGTGCAGATATAATCAATAACGGCTATTCCGTATGCTCAATATACCAAACATTATTTAACCAATTAACCACCAAACATTAACTAACAAATTTTAAAAAGAAGTGAAAGGATAAAAAGATTAGCTAAGTGATTACTTACAAGTTAAAAGAAAAACCCTTTTTGAAAATCCTAAACACAACCCAAACGTCGTGTAGTAACACCGGACACTAAACCTAAACCTTCAAAACTCCAAATCTTGAAAACACAAACAAAAGAAGAAAAATGAGCGGCTGCGGCACGGCGGCGGCGGTGTGGCAGCGGTCGGTGGCCGGCGGTGATGGTGGTGTGGGTAGAGAGAGGTCGTGGTGGTTTTAGAGAGAAGGTGGAAAAATTCTAAAGAGAAGGAAGAGAGAATTCTAGAGAGGAGAAAGAGAGAATTATGTTCTTTCTCTCTCTAGAATTTAGAAAGTAGGAGTGAAGTAAATGAAAAATGAGGTGACTTTTTTTATATAGTGGGGGCAAAAGATGAGTGAGGGGGATTCTTGTCTCCCCTTTTCTTTTCGTTCGTCGCCAAACTGCTAGTTTTTAGTCTGTAAAAAATTATAACCTTAACCCATAAAGATATATTTTTTTTACAAAAGTTAATAGATTATTAAAATACTTTTGTAACGAGTATAAATACGACCATATTCACCGAAAAATAAACACTATAAATTTGGCTTGAGGTGTAAATTCATCACAGGGACCGTTATTGTAATTTTTGTAAAGTAAGGGTTCAAGGCTCGTTTAAGCTTGATAACATTTGATTCAAGATACGAAATTTACACCATTGAGTTTAGAATAATTTTTTCATGAAAATTGAGTATTTATACGACTAGTATCTTATAAATGTTATATAAATCTTATTTAAAATGTTCATTATTTATTGTATAGTCGTCGGGTAACACGGGTAGGCCTTGTCCGTAGAATGAAACCTTAACTTGAATATTCGCGTTTTTAACCAACGTTTTTGAATAAAATCTTAAATAACTTATTTAGTAGTGATTGTTTAATTAATTTGCGATAATTAAATATAATTTTAATTATTATCGTGTCGGTACGCGTTACGTGCCGTTTTTCTTTATACGTGAAATAATTATCTGTTAAATAATCAAATGTGTACGGAATGCTCAGAAAGTAATAATTTGAAAACAAAATTTATTTTTTTTGATTAAGAAAATTTTGTCGTTTGACTACCGGTTACGCAGTAATTGATTTTACGCAGCGGTAAATGTTAAATAGTCAAAAAGCCAAAAAGTTGAAGTCAAACCTGAAAAGTCAAAGGGTAAAATAGTCATTTAAAGTTCTGAAAATTGTCGGTTGTCAAAGTCTTCCGCCATTAAAAGAGTTCCGTCCCGAAACTCAGTTTGCGTTAGCCGATGCCATGGTGTTTGGGAAGAGGTGATGGTACTTGTAACATATTTGGGTCTCGCTAGGTTGTTTAAGGTTTTCTCTTTAGTTATGGGAGAGTACTTAGGTTGCCTGCTATAGGGTGTCCCCTTTTTGATGATTTAGTGAGGTACAATGATTCCTAGAGTAAGCTCAATAAGGTGACGGTTCTAGCCTTAACTCAGCAATGTTTCACAACCTTGTTAGTGCGGGTACCTCTAACTTTTCTCTATCTTAATCCAATATGGGGTCTATATGCTAGTGAGTTTCAACATGTTCTGATGTAGAGTGGTAAAAACGGCAAGTTGATTGGTCTTCAATATTTGTTCCGGAATTGTGCACTTCTCTTTTAGAGGGAAGGAAAAAAAAATTTGTTCGAAAACTTTATTTGAGTAAATGTTTAAATGAATATGACTAAATTAACTTTCCAAGTATTACACATTTCTTTGTTGGGAATTAATATAAGATGACACGGTTTCAAAAGATTTAAAATTTTGTAAAACGGGTTTTCAATCATGGTGTGGATAAGATAATTCTCACGAAAATTGACGTTTGACATTTCTTAACAAAATTTTGACAAAGTTTGACCAGAAGAATTTAACCCATCAAAATAGGTATTTCAGAAAAATATCAATACGAGTTTTATGGTTGATATAAACGCATTTAAAGAAGGTCCAAAAAATGAGAACATCAAAGAAGAAGGTGTAGCCGGGCATGTACATCTACCTATGTTTTAAATATCTAAGGACAAAGTCTAATTGTCCCGACTGAGTGGGGTTCAATGTTTAATATTAGGCAAAGCTCATAGATGTAAGTATTCAACTTGCTCAAGTGGCACTAAAAGATATCATGACTGAAATTGTTGTTCTGGTGGTCTGAAAGGAATAACCCAACCGGGTACTATGTCGAGAAATGTTTTTCTTCTTTACAAGTGAAAGCTGTGTATCAACAGTCGTTCGGTATGTTAAAATCTCCTAGCATCCCGGTGTGAGCTATATAAACCTTTATAATCCTGAAAAGTTTTATCATTATTTTGGAAAAATAAATAATTGAACTGATAAATTTATGTTTGTTTTTACAGGAGGAAGGGGCACAAAGATGTGTTTGTTAAAGGAACTTTTATATTGCGTGTAGAAGAGACGCCAACTCGCCGAGGAGAAAATTATATAAGAAAAGGCAATGTATGTTTTTTAAGTATCATCCTTTTTTCATATACCCTTATTTTATATCTTTCTTCCTAATGTATAATATTTCTTCGTGTATGGTCTTTAGCTTGCACACAGCACCTCAGAAATGTTGGTGGTTATGAGCCCAGAACAGGGTAAGATAATCAAATGCCTAGCTACGTACCAAATTAATGGTTACCGGATATCACTTGGAATCGTGTTATCACTTTCCAAAGTAAACTATTCGACCCTAATGCCTGGGTATCACGAATATCTACTTGGGATAAGACCAAATGTTTATTATTGAATTAGGCACAATTCAACAACCCTTGTATATAATAGTGTTTATGTTTTCTGTGTGTCTTTCATGCTCAACATAATTCCTCTTAAATAGGAAAGTACTCATGGCTA
>LBNU01026650.1:237687-248593 GCA_014162995.1 Artemisia annua | reverse complement strand
CGAATCATGCTATGCCTGACACCTAAGTGTCTAGACTTCCCATTGTACATTTGGCTATAAGCCTTTGCCAATGTAGCAGCACTATCACACCGGATAGAAATAGGTGCTATAGGTTTAGGCCACAATGGAATCTCAAGAAGCAAGTTTTTCAACCATTCAGCTTCTTTACCAGCAGCAGCTAAAGCTACAAATTCAGATTCCATTGTTGAACTGGTGATGCAAGTTTGCTTCTTGGATGCCCAAGAAATTACACCTCCACCAAGTAGGAATACCCAGCCACTGGTAGACGAATTGTCTTCAGTGTTACTGATCCAACTTGCATCAGTGTAACCTTCGAACACTGACGGATAACCAGTATATGAGAGACTATAATCCATAGTTCTCTTCAAATACTTCAGTACCCTCTGAATTGCTTGCCATTGTTGAGCACTAGGATTACTAGTATACCTGCTCAATTTTCCCACTACAAAAGCAATATCAAGCCTTGTACAAGTCATGGCATACATCGGGCAGCCAATTACCCTAGAATACTCAAGTTGAGATACAGCTTTGCCAGTATTAGGCATCGGCTTCTCAGTTGTATCCATAGGAGTACTCACTGGAGTACAATCATAGCAATTAAATTTCTTCAGTACCTTCTCAATGTAATGAGACTGAGAAATTGATATACCATTGCTTTCATGTTTAATCCTTATACCAAGGATAACATCAGCCTCCCCCATATCTTTCATGGAGAACCTTGATGATAAAAATTCCTTTGTCAGATCAACTTGATTTTGGTCAGTCCCAAAGATCAACATGTCATCAACATATAGGCAAATGATGACTCCTTTACCAGATTCATCAAATTTGCTATATACACATTTGTCAGCCTGGTTAAGAACATAACCATTAGACAGAACCACTTCATCAAACTTTTGATGCCATTGCTTAGGTGCCTGTTTCAGTCCATACAAAGACTTAATCAGTTTACACACCTTGTTTTCATTGCCAGGCATGATGAAGCCCTGAGGTTGGTTCATATAAACCTCCTCATCCAATTCACCATTCAAGAAAGTTGTCTTCACATCCATCTGATGAACAATCAGATTGTGAATTGATGTCAAAGCAATCAACAATCTTATGGTACTGATACGTGCCACAGGGGCATAGGTATCAAAATAGTCTATCCCTAACTTTTGTTTAAAGCCCTGAATGACTAATCTAGCCTTGAACTTTTCAATAGTTTCATCTACCTTCATTTTCCTTTTGAAAATCCATTTGCAACCTAGAGGTTTGCAACCTGGTGGTAGATCAACCAACACCCAAGTGTTGTTGCCCATGATGGAATCCATCTCATTATTTATTGCTTCTTTCCAGAAAGCAACATCCTGGGACTTCATTGCTTCTTCAAATGTTTTGGGATCATCCTCAACAATGAAGCAATAGGAGTATTGGTCAGAGACCTCATCCCTTGTTCCTTCAACTAGATATAATTGAAATTCAGGTCCAAATAACTTTGGAGTCCTAACCCTGTTGCTCTTTCTGAGCTCAGGTTCAGGTTGTTGAACCACAACCTCATCAGTGACCTTCTCAGGGACCTCTGATACACCAATGTCATCCGTTCCATTTGGAATCCTGTGACTTGGTCTAGGGATTGATGAGAATCTATTCTCATCAAAGAGTGCATCCCTTGATTCAATTATTGAGTTAATTGAAACATATTCATTAGGTTCAATAACATAGAACCTATAAGCCTTGGAATGCTCAGCATATCCAACAAAGATGCATTCAATGCCTCTTTCACCCAAAGTTTTCAATTTTGGATCAGGGAGTCTTACAACAGCCCTACAACCCCACACCCTGAGGTAATTCAGGTTGGGTTTCTTTTTAGTCCAGAGTTCATAAGGGGTAACCTTGTTCCTTTTGTTTGGAACCCTATTTAATAAATAGCAAGCTGTTAACATAGCTTCACCCCAGAACCCTTGACTCAGTCCTGAATAGGACAACATGGAATTTACCATCTCCTTCAGTACCCTGTTTTTCCTTTCAGAGATACCATTTTGTTGAGGAGTATAGGGAGCAGTTGTTTCATGGATTATTCCAACAGACTGAAAATACAAGGTATCCATGTATTCACCTCCCCTATCAGTCCTGAATCTTTTGATCAAGGACCCAAGTTGCAATTCAACTTCAGTTTTAAATACTTTGAATTTATCTAATGCTTCATCTTTGGTATGTAACAGATAGACATAACAAAACCTAGAAGCATCATCAATAAATGTCACGAAGTACTTCTTGTTCCCCAAAGAGGGAGTGGCATGCAAATCACACAGGTCACTGTGTATAAGCTCCAAGAGCTTAGTCTCACGTTTTACACCTTGAAAAGGTTTCTTAGTGATTTTGGTCAACATGCAAGTTTTACACTTTTCAGTGTCCATGTCAAAAGCTGGGATTAACCCATCCTTAGACATATCTTGCATCCTTTTATAATGTACATGGCCAAGTCTTGCATGCCAAAGGGTAGAGTCATTCATTTTAGAGGTTGACATAAAGGCTGAATTAACAATATTATTAACAATATTAAGCCTGAACATTTGATTACACAAATAGCCAAAACCAATAAACACACCATGTTTAGACAGAATAAATTTATCAGATTCAATAACTTGTTTATATCCATGATTATTCAAAACAATACTAGAAACCAAGTTTTTCCTTATATCAGGAACATGAATAACATTAAACAAAGTTACAATCTTTCCAGAACTAAAATTAAGATCTACACAACCACGACCATGCACCAAGGCTGTTGACTCATTTCCCATGTGAAGAATAGATCCATCATTCAGTGACTCATAAGTCTTGAACCAGCATCTATCTTTGCACACATGAACAGTTGCTCCAGAGTCAACCCACCACGCAACATCATCATCCTGCACATAGTTAGATTCAGATACATATGTAACATAATAAACCTGAAGAGATTCATTAAACATATTCTGACCTTTCAGTGAGTTGGCTTGACCACCACTTCCTGAACCACTAGTGCCTGAACCATTGGTTTTACCACCAACCTTAACACCTTTGCAATCCCTTTTAATGTGACCAGGTTTGCCACATTTCCAACAAGTAGGTGTTGCCTTCTTGTTAGGGTCAGCCCTTGTGTTATCATGATGTTTACGCTTGCCTTTGTTGTCATTGTACCTGGTGGAATTGTTATGTTCCACCATATTGACAACAGATGCACCAGTAGCATTGCTACTTTTTGGCTTGTCATTATCTTGCGCCCTGAGGGATTCCTCAATACGCAAATGACTACCCAACTGAACAAGAGTCAGTTCCTCCTTTTTATGTTTCAAAGTATGCTTGAAATCTTTCCAAGAAGGAGGGAGTTTGTCAATGATACAAGAGACTGAAATAGCCTCATCCATGTTCATTTCATGTTGTGTAAACCTTCCAAGTATACCAAGAAGTTCATTGTATTGTTCCATGACTGGTCTTGAATCAGTCATTTTGTAATTTGTGAAATTACTTACAAGAAACTTCTTACTTGAAGCATCCTCAGCCATATATTTGGCTTCCAAGGAATCCCATAGTTCTTTTGAAGATTCAACATTCTGATAAATGTCAAAGAGAGAATCAGACATACCATTGAGGATTAAACCCCTGCAGACATAGTCATCATTCTCCCATTTGCTTCTTTTCCTTATCTGTTCCACAGTAGCATTATCCCCATGATCCTCTGGAATAGCAGTGTTCAGGACATACACCACACTCATGCTGGATAACAAGAAATGCATCTTCTTTTGCCACCTTCTGAAATCAACACCTTCAAACTTTTCCAATTTGGAAAAGTTAGCAGCCATATGCCTCATAGCAGCAGCCATTGATTATCACAAAATAGTTTACTTTAATTGTTGGTGGTTATGAGCCCAGAACAGGGTAAGATAATCAAAAGCCTAGCTACGTACCAAATTAATGGTTACCGGATATCACTTGGAATCGTGTTATCACTTTCCAAAGTAAACTATTCGACCCTAATGCCTGGGTATCACGAATATCTACTTGGGATAAGACTAAATGTTTATTATTGAATTAGGCACAATTCAACAACCCTTGTGTATAATAGTGTTTATGTTTTATGTGTGTCTTTCATGCTCAACATAATTCCTCTTAAATAGGAAAGTACTCATGGCTAGTCAAATGGAATTATGAGAATTAATCGGCCCATTAATCTCCACATAATTACCCCCATTATAGCCAAAGATAGTGGTTACATGACCAATTAAACGTTGTCATAAGAGCAGATATAACTGTCATTTGAATAGGTCAAAACAGTTACATTATCTGCTTAGCAGCAGAGTCAGCAGCAGTATCAGCTGGCAGCAGAATCCTAGCAGCAGATTCACAACACTAGCAGCAGAATCAGATTCATGCATCAGCAGAATCATATTCACACTAGCACAACCACTATTGAGTCAGGGTAATCAGGGACTTGATGGGTGTACACTCCGTATCTCCAAACCCATTTCCATGATTTGATCCCTCAAATGCACTAAATTTTCCAACAAGAAAACTACTCCTTTGGGCCTTTTGTTGGCTTCCATGTTTTGGCCTTAAATACAAATCCGCCATGTGTCTCAAAATCTTTTTGGAACCTCAATTCACTTTTTATTAAACCAAAATCTTCTTTGAACATTTAAGTATGTGGTAATACTGTCATAGTAACTCTAAATCGAAATTTAGCAACTACGTACGTCTAGATTATATCTTTTCTCGTGATAAAGACCAATACTGAACCTAAATGCACACCCTGAAAACATATTTAGTTATTTTTATGAAAACATTTATTTTTGAGCCATGATGCAGGTGAATTATCTTCTTGAAAGCCTATTTCATCACCTTGCTTACAACAGAATTGAGGTCCAGAGTTGGGAGTTACAATTCTCGGGGTACGTTTATTGATTCATTGTGTTTGTTAGCAAATGGTGGTTAGAATTGTTAGATTTTTAGCTTTCTTACCCTTAAGCTTTTGTTGTCGTAGAGTGGCGGTGATAAGATTTACCAACAAGGACTGTAAGAAAGCGAAACGTATTGCAAAGAGAAAGTTGTTGTGCAAGTCGATCATGGAGGAGGAAGTTGGCAAAGTAGACTGCCAATTGGGCAAGCTGATTTTAATTTACCTTTGATTTCTTGTATATCCTTTGCAAATGATTTTTTCTATGTTGTATTGCTGAAATGTGTTAATTGATAAGACGACCCCCATGGCTAAAATAAATGTTTGGAGGACTGGTTTTAAATGGTTTCGTTAATGATGTCTTAATTTTTTTTTGCGACGTCTTTCTCTTCCTCGTATACTTAATTTATTCCATGCTCATCACTTTCTTTAATAAATCACATCGAGTCTTTCAATGTAGTCGGTGGAAGCACTCTCTTATTGTTTGAATGTCCTGAATTGAACTCAAGGGATTGAAGTTATGTACAAGACTTGTATAATTATGCATGCTTGAACGCAGACTTAATACTATATCACGTTGATTTGTGAGACTGTGAGTGGCACACTAGCTACACCATACAATCAACCATACGCCAAAATATCCTATTTTCAGAGTGATTGTGGATTAAAGTTAACCGCTTAGCTTGTCCGTAAACATCATTTCATTTCCACTATTATAACATATCTTCCAACAATGGACCACTTGCAAGTGACAATTGAATAACTTTACGTCTTAACCCACAAACTTAGATGTCCCAAATGACGCGTATATGCTGGATTTTTTTTCTTAAACAAATCGAAAGTCTGCTTAAATGTTTCAGACGTCTTTAACATCTCAAAACTAGAGGTCCATCTAGTTGGACGATCAAGACACACACAAAAAATCGGATCCCATGAAATATACTATAGCACGATCCCTGAACATTCTACTTACTCCTAGTGAATCATTTCCAATATTCTCGAGCACAATCTTTTATCATTTCAACCCTAGCGGGTGATTTTCTCACATGTTTAACTGTGCCCATGTGCAATAAAGGCAACATAAATTTTAAGCTTATCACTGATGAAGACGGCAATACATCTTAGGTGAAGAAAGTTACCATCCAATACAGTCTTTAATATGTGGCAAATAACTTCCTTGAATGTAGCTTTTCGATTGTTGTTTCGATCAATTCTCTGTACACCATTTAGGCTATGTCATTATAATGTCATGTGATTATAAGTGCATATTTAACATGGTTTGCTACAAGTTGTGGTCATTATACTATATATTAAATCCCGTCGTGTGCGACGTCATTTTCGTCGTGGGTTTCCCGCCAAAAAAAAGTGGGCTCCTTTGGCCTGCTAGCTTTGGTCCATTTTCCTCAGGTTTTTGTCCAAGTCCACTATTACGGAGTATATGATAAGATCTGGAAGAACCTAGAACACCATCTTCAATCTCTTTCCAGTCCGGTTACCAACTAATTTGCTAGCCACTGATTTACCTTTAAGACCATTCATGCTTCTTCCACACCTCTTTCTTCCCCAAAGCGATCGGTGAGTGGATGCTAAAATATATGTGACTACCTTTTTATGTCATTTACTTTGGTTATGTTTGATTTGTGTTTTTAGATGTGGGTTTTGTTTCTGTTTGGATTTTGGTTAATTATAATGCTTTAATTTTGGTTTTGTTGCTTAAAAAGTGGAACCTTTTGCTTTTGTTTTGGTTCATAGTGTGAAAGTTTAGTGTTTTGGAGAGCTACAGTCAATTAACAGAGCCGCGAGACGGGTTGAAATCACTGGTATGTTTCTCAGTGCCCTTTTAATTTTTCAGTCTAATACTTGCAGCTTATTCGTTGGGTATTAATTTGTGGATACTGGGTTTTTTTCTTTCTTTCCGATTCTTTGAAAAATGATTATATGGGTTTTGTTTGATTTGTGTATTTGGAGATGGGTTTTGTTTCTGTTTGGATTTCGTTAGTTATGATGCTTTAATTTTGGTTTTGTTGCTTCAAAAGTGGAAATTTTGTTTTCGTTTCTGTTCATACCTGGTAAAAATATATGACATGAAAATGATGGCTGATTACAAGAGACTGTGATGTTTTGATTAGTGGAATTTAAGTTTATTTGTATGATTCATGAGTTGTATTCTTGCTTTTCAGGCTTATATGTTTCACTACTTATTGATAAGCACTTAAAAGTTCCAATGCTTCTCTGCTTATTAATAAGTACTTCATTCTCAGGATCATTGTTTTCATGAACCATAATATGTAGATGAGGACTTTCAAGAGTACGTGGTAACCTTTTCTGCTTATGATCTATACAAATAGAAGTTATCCAATTGTTTTACGCTTATAAGCTATTATAGGACTGAATCCCGCTTTAACGATATGCTTTAACAGACCGTATATTTTTTCTGCATCTTTTGTTCATATTCACAGTCCTATTTTTTTGACGTAGGTGATAAAAAAGACCATGGCATTGGATGCATCTGATCCATTATCAGCTTCAACAGTTGTAAGTCATTTCTTGCTAATTATAGGAGTGTTTGGATATGCTTTTTAACTGACTATCGTCACTTGAAATATCACTTATCATGTGTGATCGATTAAGGGAAACAAAAATTGTATATTTCTATTTCTGTTAGAATTTGATTATATTAGTAGCTTACTTGGTTGTCCCACTGAAATTTCTATTACTTGATGTTTATAGGTGGTTTCGAGACTACACATGCTACTGCTAGGTAAATACGATTCCCGCTGTCTATAACCGTTTGACGCATTATTTTGATTTATGAATTTGGTGTTTGTTATAGGCCTTATGATCAAGCTGTCATTATTGCGCGAGCCTAAGTTCATCCACACAGTTGCAGTGTTCCATTAGCGGAGGATTAAGAACTGAAGGTATTTCTTTTTGGTATTATTTCTTTTCCATAGACCATTTTTTTGTCACACTCACATTTGTTGAGTTTATCACCTTATTAAGATTTGGAAAATCAGTCACCTTACTTTTTCTACCTTATGAGCTTATTAGTATAGGCTTATTAATTTTCTTAGGCCATAAACTCAAATTCACAAAGCTAATTGAAGTGGCTTTAAAAAATTTCGTTGCACCAGTAAGCAAACAAATAAGCTGTTCTAACAGCCCCTTAGCATGAGTGGACAGACAATCCGTACATCTGAAAATGAAAGGATTAGTATATCCTCTACAGATAGCAAACGATGTTTTATGTAGGCACACACCTTATGAAGCACGGTATTGAACTTTCTTTGTCGCGTTTCCTACTATTGTAGGCGCAATTACTCGGGCTACAGTCCCAAATGTGGCTGACAGTACATCCGGGAAACGCCATGCATGTGCTGCTCGAAAAAAGAGTAGGACACAGATGTATAGAGGTGGTTTCCAATATCGTCTACATGCATTGTAAAATTATTGTTTGGTATCCGTTCATGTTTATTGATCCTTTTAGATTTCCATTATTGCAGGTGTACATGCTCCGGAAGATGAACTCCACACTACAGATACGGGGACATCCATGACACAGACAGCGCGACACCAACGTTAGTAAGCTTATTTTTACCTTCTTTAGAACTATACATGAACATTCAACTTGAATTCATACTTAGTAGTCTTGACATTATTGATTAGGCACAATCGCGTTTGCGTTGGAGAGTTGTAGTTTAGCTCGAATTGTATTGGATCCAAGTCATATGGAATTTGATTACCTATAGTCCAGATATCAGCCTGTGAATACTCGAGGTCAGATTTAAGGGGTGTTTAGATTTGCATTTTAGAATCAGGTTGCTGTTTTTTTAACCTACCTGATTTTTAGTTTCATGGGGTATAGTACACTCAGGTCGTTTGTGAAATTTCGTCGCAATGTGCCACACGCAATGTTTCTGCCACTGTCAATGACCAAAGTAGTGAGTAAATGCATAAGTATACATTCACCTCATTGGCTCATTGTTCATCATTGTGTATGTATTCATTACTTTTGATTTTTGTTCTTTTTTTTTGGCCTTGCAGCAAGTGACCAGATGCCTAAGGTTTTGCGGGCTATCACGAAATATCTGACATTAAACAACAGGTGACGTTTTGTTTTTTTATCCAATAATTTACAAGCTTTTATTTTTTTAAGTAAACTGAAGGTTTTTTCTAGCTTTTATGTGGTGCACTTTTGCCATATGCCTACAACTTCTTTCAGCTTTGGTTAAAAAGAGTCTCACTTCAATCCATTTGTTATGTTTATAACAGGTTGGAGTTAACAGCGGCTTTAATGGGCTGGTGTCAGGTGTCACGTATAATGAGTTCTCTGGTAAGAGCATATATATATAACTTTTGATTCTTTCTAATTTTGACTTCGTACTAATGTATATTTTTTGTAGAATCAGCACCGACGTGATCACTCAGTTCCAGTTCTACCAGTTCCACAGCATATGAGTAACGGCCGACATATTCCCTCAGCCCACTTCAACTCATACCAACAGCATTTCATGACCCAACAGCCTACTTCATATCCTGTTTGATATCTGCACGTTTATCTCTTTAAATTTGTCAAGTGGGTCCCCTGTCGAGTAGCCAAAACCCACACTACTCCATGGCTGATATCCATCGACCAAATTCCCAGGCTACAAGTCACACACCATCTATTATACCTTCAATGCTGATACCTGAACCAACTGTCACTGTGGCATCAACAGGAGAACAAAGAGGGCTAAACCGAACTGGACCATGATTCGCTCAAACCAACCAGTTCGAGCGGCTAAACCGCCACCAGCTGCGAACACTCCAAAACCATTCATACCGCCTCATCTAGAAGCCCTAATAGCTAATAATATCAGAAGTCAGGCTTCTCAACCTGGAGGTCGTTGTCCAGGTTCAGAAACTACGGTGCATGAAAGTATCGCTCCTGCTGTAGACGTTTTGTGGTTTTGCCAAATAAGTGAAATTTGTCATGTCACTAGGTACTGCGTCACATTTGTTATTATAAGAAGTTATATTTTTCAAGAATAATTTGCATTTTTAATTCACTATGCCGCGTTCTTTTTGGAATTACTGGTGACAGGTAAACATATTTTCATGTGATAGTTTTATTGTCATTGTGTTATGTCGTGTGCAGTTCAGTAAGGAGAAACCAGCTGCACAAACCAAATAACCATGTATCATTCAAAAAACATTTCCAAGATTGATGAGGAGGAAATTGTAGACATCGAATTAGAATTGCTGGTAACACTTGCAAATTGGTCCATATATGAGGTTTTTGTTTAGGATCCTACCAAAATAAAGGTACTCTTTTTGGATTTATTCACATACTGTGGCGAATCTTGAACCACCTTATAACTTTGCAATTTACCAGGTTGTGTATGGAGGCAATCAGGATATCATATCAGTTAACGGGTCAAAATGGGTCATTTTGAAGCCTGCGTCAGCAAGTTCGTGGGCCGGGTCGAAACATGCAATACTCAGTCGAACGCCATTATTGTGTATATATTGTGTATGTAGATAAGTAGTTTCGAGTGTTTAGATGTTACTGAACAACGCAAAAAAAACAGGCCCGCCCGCAACGCGGCGGCCCGTAGCCAATCTCGTTATAGTTTATAGGCTGTTAATGGGTTTCTGGGTATATTTTTCTGTTTGATTAGGAGAAAAGTGTTTCATCAAATCCATCAATAGTGCTAGGCCAAATGAAACGATTTAATCCTAGCCTGACTGTGAGGCTTGTGACAATGGGCTGAAAAAAATCGATCGTGGAGATCGGTCGACCGATCTCAATATCGGTTGAAGCCACTGTGGGCACGTCGGTCGCCGGAGGAAAACATTGAACATCGATCGCATTTTCGACCGAAGTGAAACAAAGAAACTTTCTCCATTTTGTACCGTTTGAAACTATATTTACCGCTTGTTTTCGGATTCAAAAAAAAAAAAAAAAAAAAAAAAAAAAAAAAAAAA